>JAKTWW010000244.1:0-54968 GCA_030582255.1 Hansenula subpelliculosa
TTTCTTCTATCAAACTACACTTCTTTTGTGAAATTTGTTAACAAATGCACTTCCGATTTAATGGATGTTTATGGATTGATTAAGATTCTGAAGAGATTTCAATATTCCACATTCAATTTTTCATGGAAAGTATGAAGGTCATTTAAAAGTTCAATGTTAATTTCAGAATCATATAAGATCAATTGATAAACAATATTCTGGCTCCAGGCTATTATGATTCATTTTTGTTTAAAATGATGATTATAGTTCTTCAAAGAAATGTTTTGAAATCTTTGTCAAATTTTTATAATTTGGTGATTCTGGAAGTTGTTCTTGACCTTTCAAAAATCTCTGAGAAAATGTGTGATGAGAAATTGAATCAAAATCTTATAATCGAAACAGAACCGGGGTGGCGGTGGGTAATCTATAAGTTGGATGGCTTTTTGACTTTTTGACTTTTTTTTATTTTTCCCAGTTTTATCTCTATTCATTTGGATTGATGAATGGTCTGTGATTATTTTTTTTTTTTTTTTTTGGTTTTTTTTTTTTCTATTTTTTATTTTGTATAACGAAAAAATCAAACACCTTACGCTTCAACAGTTGATTCTTTGACTTCTTCCTTTTTAACTTTTCTATTTCTTTTAACACCATCTAATTTTTCTTTAATGAACCCCACTGGATTTACGTTTGCAACTCTAAAAATATAATAAACTGCACACATTGCCGCAATATTAAATAAAATATAAACCCACATGAAACCAAAATTTCTCCAAATATTATGATAATGAACACTCACTGTATTTAAATATTCATCACCAACACTATATTGACAATATCCACAATCAGATGTTGCTTCTGGATTCTTCAAATATCCTGTTGATTGTTTAACAAATGAACCTGCAAATTCTTGACATGTCATACCACTTGGTGGTTCAAAGTAACTATATTCATCACTAGAACATTCAACTTTACGATCATGTAAAATTAATGACATTAAAGTTTGAATAACATAAGTTAATGGTGAAACTTTCCACATAAATGTCCAAAATCCGGGCATTAATGAAACTGGTTGTACAACACCACAAAATGAAATCATCATTGTAAGGAATAACCCTGTGATAACTGTTGAAGATGCTAAATCTGGTGACATATAAACGATAAATAAACCCAATGATATTGAATATAATTGATAAATTATAGAATAATTTAAATAAAACACAGCAGAACGACTTGCATCATTATTAATTCTTAATGGGAAATAAACACAACAGAAAAAAATAGCACCAGTGACTAAATGATATGGAATTTCATTGAAAAATTGAGCCAATAATAAAGTAGACCAATGATATGTATTTGATTTAGATTCACGAACTTCATATAATTCTCTTGCTGCAACTGCTCTTTCTTGAATTTGATTAATTGCAGGAGCTGAAATAATTAAAGCATTGAAAACAACAAACATACCATTTTGCATACCAATAATTGAATCTCTTAAATTCCAAAATGTAAATCCAATAAATAATCCACCTGTAATCATTAAAGAAAATTTCGCACCAATATATTGTGGATCTCTGAAAAATTGAATACCTGTTCTTCTAGTAACATAATATAATTGATCCCAATATGGTAAGGCAAAAGTGTTTTGTAATTCTTTATTAGAACTTTGATCTTCATCTCCAATTTTTTCATTTGTTTCCTTCATTAAAATTTCAATTTCGTGTGTAGTATCCTTATATTCTTTTGATTCACACCATTTTGCATACCAATCTTCATGAATATTTGCAGTTGCACCAGCACCAATAGATTCCAAAATATATTCTGCAGGATTTTCATGAGATTCACAACGTCTTGCACCATTTCTTTCAAAATATGATAATAAAATTTTTGAATTTTCTCCAATATCACCAAAATAAACAGTTTGTCCACCTTTTTTCAATAATAATAAACGATCAAATGCTTCAAATAAAGTTGCTGAAGGTTGATGAATTGTACATAAAATTGATTGACCTGCTTGTGCTAATTTTCTTAATAAATGAACAATTGCCCATGAACTTTGAGAATCTAAACCTGAAGTAGGTTCATCCAAAAATAATAATAATGATGGTTTAGCAACTAATTCAACACCAATTGATAATTTTTTACGTTGTTCAACATTTAATCCTGAACCTAAAACACCAACAATAGCTTCAGAATATGTCTCCATTTGTAAAATTTTAATAATTTTTTCAACATAATCTAATTTTTCATCATCAGGAACAGATTTTGGACGTCTTAATCTTGCAGCAAATTGTAAAGATTCTCGAACAGTCATTTCTGCAATATGTAAATCTTGTTGTTGAACATAACCTGTTGATCTTCTAAAACTTGTATCTAATGGTTTACCATTAACTAGCATTTCACCAGTGACTGTTCCCATATCTATACGTTGTGCCAAAGTATTTAATAATGTTGTTTTACCAGCACCTGATTCACCCATTAATGCAGTTAAAGTACCTGGTTTAACATAACCTTGAACATTTTCTAATAATTTTCTTGAACCACCTTTATATGGAATAACATAATCCAAATTTTGCCATGCAAAAACAGATTTTGAACCAAGACCTTCAAAAACTTCACGTTCAGCTTCTGCACTTGTTGTACTATTTGATTTTGAAACATTATCTTGAATATGATCATTACCTGAAGTTCCACCAGATTCTAAATCACCTTGTTTTTGTTCATCTGAAATTATAACTTCATCATTTGGTTTACCACCTCGTTTAAAATATAAATGATCACCACCTCCTTTCATTGGTCTTTTATATTCTGTACATACAGCATTAACAACCAAAAAGAAAATTAAAAATCCAATCAAAATACCAAAATTTCTCCATAAATGACTATATTTAAAACTAAATCTAACATCTAAATATCGATCACCCGAGACCCAATTTTGTCCAGGGACGGATCCAGTAAATGCACAAACTTGATTAGAATTATCAACATTTCCATAACCTGGACCAGTTGGAATTAAAGAATCACCACAATCCATTTTTCTACCATGGAATTCATCAGCAAGCATATTTTCAAATCCATAACGAACTGGATTTATGTATGAAATCCATTTAAACCAAGGATGCATTGATTTCAATTGAATCATATAACATGAATAAATTGAAATAGCCATCATTAAAATACCTGCAACTGCATTTGCACCGGCAACATTTTGAGAAACTGCTGCAATCATTTGAAATAATGCAGTAATTGTTTCTGATGAAAGAACCAAAAATAAGTAAGTTAAGAAAAATTTACCAGCATCACGAGTTAAATTTGCCAAGAAATAAGTAATAATATAAAAACAAGTTACTGATAATAATTTAAATGGGAATTTTGTCATTGTTGCAGCTAAAGTTTCTGCAGATGGATGATAAAATGAATATGATTTTTGTTTTAATAATATTGGACGATCAGCAAATTGTCCTGAAACTTCAGCTAATCCCATTAATGAAAAATATAAAATCATAAAATATAAAGAACCTGATCTTGAAAATGAACCTTGAGTAGTTGATGGTGTACCATAATATAATGAACCAGCAATTAAAGCTTGAATAATGGCTGCAGAGACTTGTGTTATTGTATATGCTTTATCACCATAAACTCTATCAAAACCTCTTCGTGTTAATAATTTCAATTGAGTTAAATAACTAACTGTATAACGTGAATGAGTTCTTGGTTTTTCTTGTGATAAAGATTTGTCATAAATTTCTCTTGTTTGATTTATATCAGTTGATGATTCATAATCATTAATTTCTTGAATTAATTTTTGATATTCAGGAGATGAATGCCAATATTTTTCAAAATCATCAGCAGTTTGAGGAACTTTATGTTCATAACCTTTTTTAGGATATCTTCCTAAAGGATCTGTAATTGCTGTAAGGAATTCAGCAGTTGCTTGTCTTGGAGGACATTGAAATCCCATTTTTTCAAAATAAGATTTTGCATTTTCAATTGGTCCGAAAAAGATTTGACGACCATCATACAAGATTGTAACTTTATCAAAAGTTTCATAAATATTTTCACCAGCTTGATAAATTGTTATAAAAGCCACAGATTTTGATAAATGAGTTGAGACTCTAATAGCTTGAGCATATTCTAAAGCAGTTGAAGCATCTAAACCTCTAGTAGCATTATCCCAACAATAAACAGTGGCTTTTGTAGCTAAAGCTTCTGCAATTGAAACTCTTTTACGTTCACCACCTGAAACACCTCTAACGAAATCATTACCAACTTTTGTACTATAAGTATGTCTAAGACCAAAAATTGTTGCCAACATATCTCTATTTGCACAAATATATTGTTCTCTTGAAGCATTATTAACTCTTGTATGTGGAGTTTTACAAGCAATTGCAAATCTTAGGGTCTTATCAACTGTTAAATGAGGGAAATGAATATCTAATTCTCCACTTTTGTATTTTTTAATCATTTCCTTTTGAGGAATTTGATCATAATTGATATCACCTTCAACTTTAATAAATTGATCATGTTCACCGGCAATAGTTTTCAAAAGTGTTGAACAACCAGCACCTGGACGACCTAGAACTAAACACATTTCACCAGGTTTAACCACACCTGTTAAATTTCTAATGATTTTCCTATTTGTAGTGTTTTTTTTCTCCTTAATTGTTCTTGCAATGGTTAAAGGTGCCATTGCTAAATCTCCTACTGTTGGAGCATAACTTGCAGATGAATCAATACCTATTGTAGTTACATCTCTGAAAACGACACCGGTAGACCTTAGATGTATTCCTTGTTCATCTGCACTTTTCAAGAAAGAAGCCAATATTTTTTTAAAATCAAAATCATTTGGATCAATATCATAAGGATCTAATTGAGTGTTTCTTTTAGATAGCTTTTTAGATAATGTTTCCAATTTATGTAGTACACCACCATCAACACTATGTTGAGAATTTGTAACTATTCTTGCAATTTCCTCTATATCAGAAGCGGCATCATAATAATCAGTTTGACTTCTTTCTACAGCTATTATATTTGATTGAGATTGCGTTGGATGGAAGCCTTGAACTTGGTCAGCTTGTTCCACAGCAGCAGTGTCTGGATTGTCGTGACTGGCCTGGTCAGATATGGCACCTGTAGCGCTGATGGACATGATGATGATGAGTAGCTATTTATCAAGATAGAATAGCTATGATTCCAAACAGTGGCAAGAAGAGAATATCAGCAAAACATATACTTTTGTTGTTGTTGTTGTTGTTGTTATTAATTGAATTAAAATATTTCAAGCAAGTGGCTTTTGTTGCGGCCACTTCGCACAACGGCTGAATTGAAGCGCTTTAAACAATTTACACTCAGCTATTAATTATATTGTTGTTGAGTTATGTACTGGTTGACGTTGAGGAGGATAGACACTGTCCATGTCTCGCTTATTCACAGTCGATGGCTTATCTCTGGGTTGCTCACGTTTCCCACGTTGCCTATATTGCCAACGTTGCTCACATTTGTTCAATTGTTGAAGTGCTGAAATGTCACCAATATAGAGCTCTAGTCCACGGCGTAAGGTGCTCCAAAGGGCAACTGAATCCAGACGAAGAGAATGGAACAGGGAATATGGAACAAATGATTGGGTATGAATCTGTGTATTAGTATATCTTGTAAATATACATGTATATGCGTCTACTAGTTATTATTAATCAAATGTAAGTACTTAGTAGTATTAACAATAGTCTCTGCTCCATTCTCTTCACTTCATCTCCAACACCGGTTAAATCAACTACATAGGAAACATCAAAACGCAAACCACAAGCTATACAGGATACAACTCACATCTCCCATCCCTCTTGATAGTCTAAAGATCATGATAGATTATAAATTTATAATAGACCATCTAACTACCACTGTTGCTGACACTCGGATAGTTTCATCCACCACTTAACCGTATAACCAACACCATTTCTGCTACCGTTCCTCATTATAGTCACAAAGACGAACGGACCCGTCTTCCACTAATACCTAATGATGTCGAAGAACCTGTTACATGGTGATTAGAACCATATCAACTGCCACCAACTGCTATCAACTGCCACAATGGTCAACAAGCCATCACCAAATAGCCAATATACACACAATTCGATCTTCACTCTCAATCTCAACGTCTCGTTAACTCGATTGGGATATCTCCGAGCCATAGTTGTGATGATAATGTTTGATAATAATTGATTAACTGGATTATCAGAGCTCTATTTCTGGTGATAAGGGTACAAATTAGGTGTATGATATATAGTGGAAACGGGGTTTGACATGATTATACCATCTGATTAGTATTATAATGGTTTCAACGATATCAAGACTACATTTATACTAAATATTATAATAATCACCTAAAAAGTCACGTGCACAGATATAATTTCCCATGAATATACCAAATTTGAAGATATTTAAATGAACATTATAATATATTCATACTTCATAATTATAACTATATCACCATATATTTGACTACAAGTATACTCACCCATCACTACCCACCACTCGCAACACCACCTGTCCTCACAATCTCTTGATAACCTTTACAAATCCATTCTCCATCACCAAAATTCAATTAGTCAGCCAGCTGCTCAAAGCGAAAAAAATCCCAAATCCATTGGAATTATCACTTTATTGAATCAGTTTTTTATCACAAATCTATAAGATAATCTAAACTCCATTTCATTTCATTTCATTTCTCCATATTGATAAGACTTTGAAATCAATTATATCATTCATTAGATCATTACAATCCTTGAAGTACCTACTCCATTACTTATCATATTAATATACCGCTGATTATTCATATCTATTGTTGCTGTTGTGGTACGGATATTGATAATTATCAAACTGCTTTGAGTACAAATCAATCACACATTGTTACTAATTCCCATTTTTCTTGAAATCAATTCAATTCAATCATGGGTCTTCTTTCTTTAGGAACTCCATTACCATGGGAAGAATCTCGAAAATATGCAGATCATATAAGAGAAAATGGTTTATTACAATTAATTGAAATGTTTAAATCAAGTTATAATAGATCAAATGATGATTATTTATGGGGTGATGAAATTGAATATATATTGATTCAATATAATGATAAAGATAAAACTGCAAAAATCAATATCGATAAAGATTATATCCTTCAAGATTTAAATAAATCGGGTCATCAAGTTTTCCAAGATGCAAAAACTTATAATTGTAATTTCCATCCTGAATATGGTAGATTTATGATTGAAGCAACTCCAAGATCTCCTTATAATGGTGATTCAATAGAAAATTATTTATATGTGGAACAAAATATGAATTGGAGAAGAATTATTGCAGAAAAAGCTATTAATAATCCTTTAATAAAACCAATAACAATAACTTCATATCCTTTAATGGGGATTGGAAATTTTACACAACCTAAATCATCACCAATTGGTGAAGCTTCAAAATCTTTATTCTTACCAGATGAAATTATAAATAGACATGTTAGATTCCCAACATTAACTGCAAATATTAGAAAAAGAAGAGGTGAAAAAGTTTCAATAAATATCCCAATGTTTCAAGATAAATTAACTTCTAAAATAGATGAAACAATACCAAACCCAACTCGTGGAATTTTCTCAGAAGATGAAGAACCTTTATTAGGTGCTGCAAAACCAGGTCATATTTATATGGATTCAATGGGATTTGGTATGGGTTGTTCATGTTTACAAATTACCGTTCAAGCTCCAAATATTAATAAGGCAAGATATCTTTATGATTCTTGGATTAATTTAACTCCAATTCTACTAAGTTTAACAGCTGCTGCTCCTGTCTTTAAAGGTTATTTAGCTGATCAAGATGTTAGATGGAATGTTATTTCTGGAGCTGTTGATGATAGAACTCCAATGGAAAGAGGTGTTGATCCATTAAGATCTGGTAATGAATATGGGAATATTGAGGAACAAAAAAGGGGAAATGTAACTAGAGTTCCTAAATCAAGATATGATTCTGTTGATTCTTATCTTGGTGATTTACAACAACAACAACAAAAAGATTCTGAAAATCATTATTCTTATAATTTTTTCAAAGATGAAGTTAATGATTTAAATTCACCTATAAATACTAAAGTTTTCGAAAAATTATCTTCAAATTCACAATTTGATCCACCTTTAGCTAAACATTTTGCACATTTATATATCCGTGATCCATTAGTTATCTTTAATGAAAGAATAATTCAAGATAATAAAAAAGATACTGATCATTTTGAAAACATTCAATCAACAAATTGGCAAACTTTAAGATTTAAACCACCAACACAAGCAGCAACACCAGAAAATAAATCATCACCAGGTTGGAGAGTTGAATTTAGATCAATGGAAATTCAATTCACAGATTTTGAAAATGCAGCATTTGCAACATTTATTACCCTAGTTGGGAAAGTTTTATTAAAAAATTCAAATGATTGGAATTTTTATATCCCTATAAGTCAAGTGGAAAAAAATATGAAATTGGCACATCATAGAGATTCTGTCCTTGATGAAAAATTTTATTTTAAAAAAGATATAAAATCATCAAGTTTTGAATCTGCGAATTTTTCAATGGATGATATAATTAATGGTTGTGATTGTTTTATTGGATTAATTCCAATGGTTAAATCTTTTTTAAAAACCCAATTTAATGTTGATTTATCTTCTAAAGAAACTTCAAAAGATTATCATAGATTATATTATTATTTGTTATTAATATCCAAGAGAGCTTCAGGGGAATTAGTAACAGCAGCTAAATTTATAAGAAATTTTATTATAAATCATAAAGATTATAAACATGATTCTAAAGTTTCAGAATTAATAAATTATGATTTATTAGTTAAGATCAATAATATTTCAAATTATCATGATTTAAATGGTGATTTAACAAAATTTTTTGGAATTGAAATTTCTGAATACTTACAAAAAAATAAATTGGTTAATGAGGAGTTTTAAACCAATAGTTTTATTTTTTTTTTTCTTCCTTGTTTTTTTTCATAATATTATAGCAATAATGTTGGAAAATATTTAAAATTATATCACGAGAGTCACGAGTATGATTCACGATTGTCATATATAGAAATAGAATAAATGCATTCAAATAACATCAATATTTTGAAAACTACATCTGATCAATTATATTTAACTCATGAAATCCGTTGAGGACATAATATTAATTAACTAATAATTATATAAATTTCTAGTATTCTAAATAACAAGCAAAAGACCAATTAACTATAATAAAAATCTAACCCAATTTTTTTTTTTTAAAATATTTATATATATATATATGAAAAAGTAAAACATGAAAACAAGTTGTGTGGTCATTAGATTAACCAGTGAGAAGAGTATCTAAATTTTAGCCAATCAATGGATGAATGTGATAATAATCTCCTGGTTTTTGGATGGATATATAAAAAAAAGATGTGTATGTTTGGAATGCAGTTGATGCAAACTAATAATAATGTAATAATAACAATGATAAGAAAAAAAAAAATTAAATTTTATAATGAACTAAATGTTCAGTTAATCTAATAACGGTAATGATCAGCTTTGAATGGACCTTCAACTGGGATACCTAAATATTCAGATTGAACTGGAGTTAAAGTTGTTAATTTAACACCTAAATGTTTCAAATGGAATTTTGCAACAGCTTCATCTAAAACTTTTGGTAAAACTGCAACGGTACCTTTTTCAAATGGACCTGATTTACCAAATTCAACATGTTTAGCTTTAAATTCAGAATCTTCAGCTTTAAATAAAGCAATTTGAGCTAAAACTTGATTTGAGAATGAACATGACATAACAAATGATGAATGACCTGTTGCACAACCTAAATTAACTAATCTACCTTCAGCTAATAAAATAACATGACGACCATTTTTCAATAAATAACGATCAACTTGAGGTTTAATATTAACAACATCAACAGCATTTGCTTTTAATGCAGCAACATCAATTTCAATATCAAAATGACCAATGTTTGAAACAATTGCATCTTCTGGCATTTGTTCAAAATGTTTTAAAGTAATAATATCTCTACAACCAGTAGTAGTAACGAAAACTTGACCAATTGATGCAACTTCATCTAATGGAGCAACTTGATAACCTTCAACTGCAGCTTGTAAGGCATTAATTGGATCAATTTCTGAAACAATAACTCTTGCACCCATACCTCTTAAAGCCATAGCACAACCTTTACCAACATCACCAAAACCGGCAACAACTGCAACTTTACCAGCCAACATAACATCAGTAGCACGTTTAATACCATCAATTAAAGATTCTCTACAACCATACAAATTATCAAATTTTGATTTGGTAACTGAATCGTTAACATTAATAGCTGGAACTTTTAAAGTGGCATCTCTAACCATATGATATAAATGATGAACACCAGTAGTAGTTTCTTCTGATAAACCATAACAACCTTCCAACATTTCTGGATATTTTTCATGAACTAATGAAGTTAAATCACCACCATCATCTAAAATTAAGTTTAATTTTTTACCATCTTTGAATGAGAATAATTGTTGTTCAATACACCATAAATATTCTTCATCAGTTTCACCTTTCCATGCGAAAACTGGAACACCAGCAGCGGCAATTGCAGCAGCAGCATGATCTTGAGTTGAGAAAATGTTACATGATGACCAAGTAACTTCAGCACCTAAAGCAACTAAAGTTTCAATTAAAACAGCAGTTTGGATAGTCATATGTAAACAACCAGCAATTCTAGCACCTTTTAATGGTTGTTCAGCACCATATTGTCTTCTAATTTCCATTAAACCTGGCATTTCATTTTCTGATAATTCAATTTCTTTTCTACCAAAGGCAGCTAAAGAAATATCAGCAACTTTATAGTTAACAGCTGGAGCAGACATTTTCAGTTATACGTGTGTGTTTTTTTGATATTAAATTCAATTGATTAAGAGCGAGTTCTATTGAAGATTCGTTCTTTGATGAATTATGAAGATGTGTTCAAAACAGGTGAAGATTTGGGATTTAAATTTTTTTTTTTATACGATTTAAATTTTTGAACGATGAACGATGAAGAAAATATTTTCCCATGTGAAGAATCGAGATTCGAAAATGAAAACACGGGCGCTGTTACCCGGAAATGTGTTTGTGCCGGATTCTGCTGACAGATTACATAACGAGATTTGGTTAATGGTTAATGGTTAATGGTACAAGGATAATTCAAATTTATAAACATTTATCAAAATCTCTAGAGAGAAGACAAACTATACATTGTGTAATAAAACATATCCAAAAAAGCGAATTATAAGTGACTGTAAATGATTGTTGGTCGTGGGTATAGTAATTAAGTGAAAAATTAAAAAAAAATTAAAGTATGTTTAAGCTTGAACAGCAGTGTCCTCTTCATATCCTTCAACGGCCTCGCCATTTTCCATTCTATTGTTTAAGTATTCTTGAGCAGTAGCATTCTTAGTAACCAATTCAATGATTCTTCTAACTTTTGGTAGATTCAACCAAGCTGGAACATAAGCCTCAACTCTTGAAAATGGTCTTAATTCAGTCTTTCTAAATGGATCTTCAAAATTACCATCTTTAGTAACTGGTTCAAAGAAATCATCAGAACTTGCACCTTGACTTTTAACTCTTTCAGCAACTGCACTTAGAACAGTCTCATCTAATGGAGTTTCATAATCTGCAACAGCATATTGTGATAATAATTTTTGAACTTGAACAGGTTTTAAAGCATAACAAATTTCAAAAATAATTTCAATATCTTCCACTGAAGCTTTTCTTAATTGTAATAATTTAGCGGCTTGTAATAAATGAATTAAATAGTTTGATGCATCTGGAATTTCATGGGATTTACACCATTCTTCAATTCTTGTGACATTATAATTCAATTGTAAACCACGTTTCCATGATAGATAGTTACGTTTCATAATCAAATCATTGAAACAAACAGCATCAATGTATCTCAAAATTTCAATGATAACTTCATTCATAACTTCTGGTTCAATATAATAGGTTCTCATAGCCCAATAAACATTGTTGAAAAAACTTAAAATATCATCCATTTTATATTGATTATTTTGCGAAAACATTTTAGAAAATAAAGGAGCAGATTCAGTAGTCATAAAACCTGGTAATGATTGTGATAACACAACAGCTGAAATGACCTTCTTTTCTAATTCTTTTTCCATTTTTCTCATCCACATATTATAAATGTTGAATGATAATGAATCAAAATCTTCTTTGACGACAGCAACTAATTTCAAATATTCTTGATATTCTTCTTCACCCATTTCATTCGATATAGTTTCATTTTCCACTATAGTCATTTCAGCATATGAGACAAATGAATATAATTCATGAGTATTTGATAGCCAGAAGGCACCATGTGGAATGATATCATCATCTTTCAAATTAGAAACAATGGTTTGAATAACTGATAAAACTTCACCCAGGAATTCTTCAGATTCTTTAGTTAAACCTAATCTCCACATATCACTTAATATGATTATTATGATTCTGGCTGGGAATAAAACTTCTTTTTTGGTCAGTTCAGCCATGACACCAGACATTGGAATTTTTAAATTTTTCAATAAACCTTGAACAATTTCAGTATGTAATGTCTTGGAGTCTTGTAATAATGAATATAATTCATTAGTGATTGCAGATAAAGAACTCAATGTAGATTCAGCATCTTCTTCTTGATTGGTAATCGGTATAACTGAAACTGGTTTTGGACTAAAGGTATGACTTTCATCATCATGACCTGGAGATTGTTGACTGAAACGTCTTGATCTCTTTGGTGTTGTATTATTACCAGCTAATGATCTTGATGCACCTGTAGCATAACGACCAGATGCAACTTGTTTGGTTAAAACATCTAATTCATTCTTTAAGGTTGAAATTTGTTTCTTCAAATCATCTTCATTGGTTTCATGTTTAGATAATTCTTCTCTAGCTTGTTTCAATTGTTCAACAGTATCTTTGACTTCATTCTTCAATTGAGTCTGTAATGATGTTAATTCTTTAATCTTTTCAGTTGCTTGTTCCAACTCAGTCTTTGATTTATTCAATTCGCCATTTAATGAATCAATTTCTTTAGAATGAGAGTCAGCTTGATCAGTAAATTTTTGTTGATGAGATAAATCTCTAGCTTTCAATTCCTCATGAGTACCATGTGATTCTTCTAGTGATTTTTTCAATGCTTGAATTTCAGCAGTAAGAGCTTTGTTTTCTTTAACTTTGGTAGTTAATGATGTAGTTAATTCAATAACTTTATTTTCCAATTTATAACTAGCTTCTTTTAATCTATTGACAGATTTAGCTTCCACTTTCAATTGTTTCAATTGTGCTTGGGCTAATCTACTTCTATAAGCAGATTGTGTAAAAACAGCAGCTCTTCTTAGTTTTTGATAATCAGTTTTTTGTCTATGTGACTTGATTGTTCTTTGAATTGTCACAATTTGTCTTTCTTTATGACCTTCCATGAATTTAATTCTTGATTGACGAGCACGGACCAAGCCTTGTAATGCAACAATAGATGCAGAAGCTTGGACAAATTTTTGACGAGCCATGAAACCTCTAATAAGAGTTTGGATACTAGTTGCAGCATTACCTTCAATTTCTCTTTGAAGCTTAGCTCTGGTGTTATAAGCAGACAGTAATGATTGCAACTTGATAATTGAATTTCTTGTTTCCAAATATTTGTTACGATAATAAATCTTTCTAATATTTTTTTGAATCAAAGTTGCAGAATTATGTAATTTATCAGATCTTAATTTTTCTAAATGAGCCAACATACCTGCTTTGAAGAAAATCTTGGTTAAACCTAATTGATATTTTTCTTCTTTATCAACAGTTTTCTTCAAAATTGAATCACAAATATTACGAACAGTATCAGTATCTGCAGTGCCTGATAAAATACTTTCATATTCACTGGAGTTCAGTAAGACATGATATCTATTACCAAATTCTTCATATGTCCATCTTGATGGAAAACCAGCACAAGAAATCTTGATAGTTTCCAAAACACCACAGGCTCTTAATTGAGATAAAACCATTAATGGATCAAATTTCCAGGCAGCTTTTTCTTCATTTGGTTTAATACAACGAATGTAATGAACATTTGTTGAATTAATTGTACTCATTAATTCAATCAAAGAATTTTTGAACATAGAACCTAAAGTTGGTTTTCTATTTATTGTTCTTGCAGGTCCTGGTTTTTTCGCAGCAGCTTCTTCTTTTTCTTTTGAAGCAGCTTCAGCAATCTTATCCAGGTTGTCCAAAATTTCAACTAATAATTCATTCTTTGAAGCTTTCAAGACTTCTAAATGGCCATCTGAGACAGTATCTCTATTCTTTTCAATGAAACCATCAATATCATAAGTAACATCAAGGGCATAATGAGAAACAATGAATTTGGTTTGGCCAAATCTTGGTTTTTTGAAAACTTTATTACTTGGTGGTTTATCTAAAGTTTGATATAATTTGGTAACCCAACTTTCATCATTACCAGCTGGTAATCTAGATTCTTCATCTAATAATGATAATATACCCATTTTCTTTTCAATTAAATCAATACATGGTTGATTATCACTAAATTCAATGAAAGACCATTCAATTTCTTCATTTACATATTCTTCTTGTTCTAATTTGAAAACATGTTGGTTGAATTCTTGTTGAAGTTTCTCATTTGCATAATTGATACAAAATTGTTCAAATGAATTTTTTTCAAAATGTTCGAACCCATAAATATCCAAAACACCAATGAAACTTTTGATATCTTCAACAACTTCTGGGTTACAAAGATCATGGTTGATATATGAGACTAACCAATCAAATAATGCAGAATAGATATATTTAGCAACAGAATCTCTTGCAACTAAAGCTTGAGGGTGATTCAAATCTGAAACAATTTTTTCTGATCTAGTTGTGATTTGCTTCTTAGTAACCCATTTCGCAAAATTATAAGGATCAATACCTAATAATTCACAGGCTTTCACTAAACTTGGTTCATCTGATGATAAAGATGCATTATTTCTAGTAGCCTTAATTTCAATGTTACCAATATGTAATAAAGCAGCCAAAATTTGGAAAATGGCAAATTGTTTTTCCTTACCAACACCGATTAATGACAGTGCATCAGTGGTCGCTTTATATTCTTCAACTTCATTTACACCTTCAATACGATAATCACCGCCTTGATTTAGGTAGTTATAATCTTCAATAGATGTTAATTGTAATTTTTCCTTTTCTTCCGCTGATAAACCTTCCAAGACTTGGTAGAAGATATGATAATTACGTTCAGTCTTTGGTTGGAAAACTAATCTTGAACGTTCTAAAAGATATGTTCTTATTCTAGCACCAATAATTGAAGTTTGATCATTGAATAAAATTTCCAAATATTTACCAAAACGTGAGGAATTATCATTTCTTGTGGTTTTAGCATTACCAAAAGCTTCCATTATTGGATTAGTAGCCAAGATTTGTTGCTCAACTTCTGACATTTCAACATTATTACTATTACTACCCAATACGGTAGAATCACTATTTGTAATTTCCTCCACTGTAGCAAAATATCTCATGATATATTTAGCAGAAACTGTTTTACCAGCACCAGATTCACCACTAACAACAATAGTTTGATTTTGATGATCTTGTTTCATACATCTATAAGCATCTTCAGCGATTGCGAATAAATGAGGGTCTTGTTCACCTCTTCTTTTACCAGAATAAGCTTGAATGATATCTGAGGAATAAAATTGATCAACCCTTTGGAAAGGATTAGTGGCAATCAAAACAATACCTGAATATGTATAGATATTTAGTTGAGAATATCTGACTTTGATAGCATGTAAAACCGCTGGTTCATTTAGATATGATAAAGATGTTAAATCTTCAGTAGCTTCTAAAATTGGAGGATTTCTTAATAAAGGTAATTTGTCATTAGATTCATCTAAAGAATCAACTTCCACTTCGACAACATCTTTATTTGAATCTATTGTTAGCTCCAATTGATGCTTATTGCTTAGATTTGTATGTTTCGTGACTTCAGCACCAACCCAACCTTCTGTTTCATTTTGAACCCAGCATCGGCTATAAATAAGTTAGTTAGTATCGATAGATCAACAACATCAACATCCCAGATGAGAAAACATTATCCACAGATCTCAGATGTTTTGAGAGAGTATATTGGGCACATACGTTCCAACTTCATAGGTGGATGACATGCTTCTGGATGAATAAAGCCTGTTTCGTAATTCCAGCGGTGTGTGGTTAATGTAACGGTTGTGTTGATTTTTGTTGTCAAGTTGTCTTCTTTTTTTGTTGACGCGTTTGGGATTTGGATTTGAATCAAGATTTGGGAAAAAAAGGGAATGTGTTGCACTGACCGGGTGAGCTTAAGTACTGGGAACAGCTGAAATCATGAGGAAATGGACCATTAGTGGATGTTTTGTAAGGTATTGAGTAGGAAAATATTGGAGGGTATACTATTAACATATATTACTGTCTCTACTGTCTTTGATACTCTTTCCACAGCTCGTCTTGGAGCTATATCAACTCTTGTGATGAAACTCTACGCCTCACGAGAAAACCAAAAAAATAACATTCGCACTTTGGTTACTAAAAAACATAAACAAACATAAACAAACATCAACAACATCTCACAACCAATAACTTATATTAAACAAATCAAGTACTATACGTTACAAAAAGTGCCAGTCATGTGGCTATTTATATATCCTAGCTATGGTAGTGGTCTGCTAGGTCTTTAGGGTATCTGTAGGGATGAATGTCCATTTATTCTGCAGAATCTGGTTTATGTTCCACGATGTCTTCTTCTACTTCAGTGTCTTCTGAATCTGGAACATGTTCAAAAATCTCCTCCTCTTCTTCTTCTTCTTCTTCTTCGTCACCTTCTTCTTCAGCTTCTTGTTCCTCTTCTTGATCGTCTTCTTGATCGTCTTTTTCTGAAGTTGCAACTCCTGTAGCCTCACTTTCAACTGAATCTGGTTTATCCATTGATTCATAAACAGCATCCACAATAGGTTGTTGAACACCACCGACAGGTTCGGCTGGTTCAGGTTCTGTACCAGCAGCTTCTTCAACAGCATCAATTAGATCTTTTTTTTCAGCTGATTCAGTTTTGACTTCTTCAACTTGAGCAAATGATCTGACCGGTTCATCAACTTTAGCAGTATGAGAAGAACTAACATCTTTAGATAATTTAACAACCGGTTGAGTCGTTTTGACAACTTCAGTTTCTTGACTAGACATTTCAGAACTAGATAACGAAGCAAATGATTTGGCTGGGGTATTAACTTTAGCTTCCTTAACAGCTCCATCTTGAACAACACCATATTCCTTAGTTTTCAAAGCTTCTTCTTCTTCTTTTCTTTCTCTAGCTTCACGGAATTGAAATGCTAGATTCGCCTTAGCTCTCAAGATTGCAAATCCATTACCAGATTCCTGTTCCAGTGTTCTCAAAGTGAATGCAACATCTTTCAACAAGCCATTAACTATTGCTAATTCTGGTTCTTTCTGAATTAATTCTTCCCTCTTCTTAATTAAATAGTTTTTAGCCTTGACATATTCTCTCCAATCCGAAAAATTTTCATCATCTTCTTCCAACCCTTCTTGATTAATTTTTTTAAAACTATTTGAAAAAGTTGAATACATCATCTTTTTACCGAATTCATTAATCGCAACTTCTGCGAATTCTTCAAATATATCATTAATTAATCTTCTTTCGGTTTCTAACTCAGCTTCAACTTCTTTGACAGTTTCCTTCAAATGATCATTGACTTGGTCAGCAAGAACTTTCAAAACCTCTCTTTTGTCAGCTAACAGATCACGGAATTCTTGTCTTGAAATCTTGTGATCAATTAATTTACCTTCACGATCAACTTCGACAACTTCACCATTTTCAAGAGTTGTAGTGGTGGAATTTATATCATAAATGACTCTATTGACATAATGATAATCACTTGTAGCATTCATACTTAAAGATTGTAATAACTCGGTAATCCCCGGTTGTGCTTCACTGACTTTTTCCTTTTCTAGTGCAACAATTGACTTGTCATAATTTTTGAAGATGTTTCCTACTGTATTCTCAATGAATTCTCTCCACGCTGTGATTTCATCAGCTAGTGTCAAAATAACTTCACCATTCTTATCAACTTTTGGTTCTAACGAATCATCTGTTGATGATGCAGAAGTAGCTCCTTCTTCGGCTATTTGTGTAGCAGTTCTAACAATTGTAGAAGTGATTGTTACTTCGAGATCACCTTCATTCCCATCATAATCAACAACTTCTTCATAAACAGGTTCATCTTCAGCAGCAGGAGCATCTGTTTCTGATGCCTTATCAGGGATCTCCTTTTCTGGTGTTTCCTCAGGGGTCCCTTCAGCTTGATGGGCTTCAGTAGCAGTTGCACCATCTTGAGAAGCTGAAGCTGTTGGTGTCATAGCAGCACGTGGGACCTGAGTTTCCTCTTCAAATTCAGTTGGACTATCAGAGGTTGCAACAGTTGATTTTTCAGATTCATCTAGAGATTTAGTTTGTGCATAATTGATGATTTGTTCATAAGCTGCACCGTAATACTTCTTGGCTAATGAAAAGATTTTCTCCACTCTCAACAAGTTGTAATACTTGATAGCTTGATTTGACGCTGTATTGAAATGATCCTTCAAATATTCATCATATGTTGGTTGAACTAAAGGGACCACTTTATCTTGATAAAAAGGGACAACAAGTTGTTTGTAAACATCACACGCGTATGATTTGACTAATTTTAAATAATTGACAACATGTGCTTTTAAGATAACTAAAAAATCTAAAGATTTGGCATATGTCTTTTTACTATGTGGAACGGCATGATTGTTGTAAAAATCAATAGCTAAGGGCTTTGTAATTTGATAATGTTCAATTATTTTATCTTTCAATTCGATTGATTTGATCCAAGCTTCATTAATACCAATAAGTGTGTACTTTGTAGCCAGAGTATTTGCAGATTTCACTTTTCCTTCAATTAAGGTATAATATCGAACCACGTGTGGTATATATGCTCTTAATTTCCCATATACTGGAGATTGCACAATCTTGTCAACAACATTGTCAACATGCTTGGAGACATATAATTGATACTTATCAACAGTGGCTCTATTCAAACTGGTGTAAGAAGGTTGGATGTATCTGTCATTAACACCAACAATGAATGGTTCCAATTGGGATTTGGCAGGTATAACATAATCATTATAGTATTTATTAGTTTTGATGTGATTCAACGATGAGTCCACATGAGTGCGGATTGTCTGGAGCTCTGGGGCTGAAAAGTCCACTGTGAGGTATACCAGGTAAGACAAAAACCCTAGGAAAAGCACTCTTTTCAATATACAAGCCATCTTTGTTAATTGTATTGTGATTTTGATGGATTCAGTGCTGAATTGTTAAGAAAAAGCTGTCATTTCAGCGCTTTATTTACGTTTGATGTCCATTTTGGAAAAAATCGGTGATGGGCTGGAAAAGTGGCTGAACCTGGGAAAAGCACCAGAACAAGGTAAATGAGAGATACAAACTTGAAGGATAAACTTTTCAACCGTTACTACATTGAAATTTAGTTATATAATATTTTCAACAACCTTTAATCACCTTTAAATAAGACTTGAAGCTTTATATCCAAATGTCACTCAGGGTAACACTCCCCGACTTTTCGCGAAAGTGTTGATTTGAGCATTTTGACCATCTTCAAATCTCTCTTCAAGGCCTAATGTTCTCAGGTCCAACGAGACACCAACAAAGGGCAAAGTGCGATCCGTCACCAAGAGAGTGTCACCAATAGCACACACCGCAATTGATCCCTCCTCCAACAGAGAGGATACTGGCTCGCTAATACGCTGCTGATATACGCCTTTTTTTTTGAGATCTAGCTTGAATTGAATCATGCAATCATTTTGGCCCTTTGGACAAAATGCAAATTCGGCTTCAAATTTGAATCGATTGTTAGATCAGTATTATTCTGAACAATCTAAAACCACCCAAAGCTCTTCTGTAAGTTCAGCTGACCCCAAAATCGCTTCAAGAAGTCAAGAATCATCCCCTTCATCCATGGTGGATTCTACTGGTGCGGATCAACAAGATCAAACGAATGAAGAAGTTAAGTTCAATAAGGAGTTTTTGTTTCAGTTATTGGATGATCCAAGCTTGTTGAATGAACTAAGTAGGCAGAATAACAAGTTGATTGATTTTATATGCTTTGGATATCTTGATAAAGATGGTGAATATGATGGACAAGAACAAGAGAATGAAGAAATTGAAGAAAATGATAATGTTTCTGATGAAAATCGTGTTGATGTTGAAAATAGGGATCAAGATCATGATATGACCAATGATGATGATCACAATGAACAAGCCAGTACCATCAAGCAACAACAGTCACAAGATCAAGGCATTCCAGTGTTAGAATTGTTACTGGACTTAGTTGTTGATTCCGTTAAATGGTTTGAGGAAAATGAACAACAGTTATACAAGGTGTCAGAAAACCAGATGGAAGAAGATGATGAAACAACCAATGAACTTACGACAACTTTCAATAGGATCCATGCGGCTTCTGAAGTATTATCTTGTAAGATTTGGCTAATATCTGAAAATTTAGTTGAAGAACCATACTTGTTGAACAAGCTATGGAGTTTCTTGGAGAATGATTTTAAAAGTTCATCACCTTCAATTCAGTTCTTTGTCAAAATTAATGAACAACTATTAGAATCGAGACCTGATCAAATGTTGAATTTCATAAGGTCGAAACCAGATATTGTTGATTTATTCCTTAAACACGTTAACATCACAATGATTATGGATTTCTTACTAAGAGTCATCACAACTGATAAAATTGATAATCCAACAGGGATTATAGAGCTGTTATCGGAACGGAAACTAATACCCAAATTACTCAAGTTATTATACCCATCAAATGATACTTCAGTTCAGTCTTCATGTGGTGACTTTTTAAAAGCTTTAATTGCTATAAGTGCAAATACTTCAATTGATGAAAATACAATTGGTCCTAATTTGTTAACAAAAGAACTTGTTAGTGATGATTGTATTGATCAAATTATCGAAATTATGTTATTAAAAGGTAATGGATTAGCCACTGTTGTTGGTGTTATAATTGAATTAATTAGGAAAAACAATTCAGATTATGATTCAATCAACCTATTATACACCACAGTGGAGTCTCATCCACCAAATAAGAGGGATCCAATCTATCTAGGGAATATGCTGAAGAAATTTGCAATGAAGTTGCATTTATTTAATGATGTATTAATTGATGAGAAATTAAGCTCGAAAAGAATTGAAAATCAAATTAATCAAAAAATTGAACCATTAGGTTTTGAAAGATTTAAGATTTGTGAACTAATCGCAGAATTATTACATTGTTCCAATATTTCATTATTAAATAATCATCTTACTGAAAAAGTCATTGGAGAACGTGAAAATTTCTTACAAAAGCAAGAGGTCAATTTGAAAAACGCCCTAAGTGAAGAAATTGTGAACTCTCCGTCACCAAGTTCAAATCAATATAATGGTAGTATGACTTTTTCAAACTTAAATATTGGTGGTACTTCAGAACCATCTGTTGCCCTAAGCTCTAAGCATATCACCATATCACCACATCCAACACCAGATATTGATTCAATGGCACCAATTGAAGAAGAAAAAGATGGTGGTAATGATGATGATAATGATGATGCTATGCGTGATCATCAATTACCTCAGCATCAGTTCCCTGTGATGACTAAAAGAGAACAATTACGGTCGAATCCAACCGTTGGTGATGTTTTCAAAATTGCATTGATTGATTCAAATGTTATAATTACCATTATGAAAATGTTTATTAAGTTCCCATGGAATAACTTTTGGCATAATGTTGTCTTCGATATTGTTCAGCAAATTTTCAATGGGAGGTTGGATGTTTCTTATAATCCATATTTAATTTTGGAATTATTTGATAAATGTGATATAACAAATTTAATCATTAATGCATATAAATTATGCATTGATACGGAACAAGAGACAAATGTTAGATTGGGTTATATGGGACATTTGATATTAATTGCAGAAGAGGTTGTTAAATTCAGTTCAACTTTCCAGAATTCAAAATTTAATGATGCAGAAGCTGATGAACTGATTTATACTAAACTTGTTGATGAAAATTGGATTGGTTATGTTACTAATGTCCTTACTGAAACAAGAGAAATGTACAATTGTGTCTTGGGAGGAATTAAAGCAAATGATTTCAGTGAAGGTGACTACATTAATCATAATACAATTGTCCTAGGTAATTCGGAAGAGGAAATATTAGCACAAGAACAAGAGAACTTATCAGATGATGTTTTTTACGATTCAAGAGAGTCTGAAGAAGCTGAGGAAAAGGACAATGATGATAATGAAGACAATGAGATGAGCTCATGAGAACACCCAACTTTTCCTATCATCACACAAAATAAATTACAATACGTTGGTGCGAAGCCACCAACAACCAACCACTGAAAAAACAATTCAAATAAAAAAAACATGTTATTATTACGAATTTTTTATGAGTTTACGACGCTTATTGATTACATGTGCATCAGCTTTACTTTATGTAGATGGTATATTTTAATTGATGATATATCTATTGATCACATATATGTATTATATTTTGTAATATTAGCGTGAGTTGCTCAAAAATTGAAACCTTTGATAACGGGCTTATCTGACTTGGGAATGTGATCTTAAGATAACGCCAGTGTTTGGAGAGTAGTAGTTCGATCTTCTGGATGGACAATGAATTCACATTCAGTCAGTCATCGCAGCATTCCCTCAAGTTGAGTTCCACGGTTAGCCCTCAGCACTTTCGAGTTTGAACTTGTCCTTGATCTGCTTCCGATCTGATAAGAAATTCCAATTCGCACCTTGGAAATTTCTGGAATCCAGATCATTTTGATCCTTCAAAACCAACGCTTGATATCAAAAAGCACCGTCAGAAACCATTCCAAGGACCACGTTAGAATGGAATACCACTTGCTAGTACTAGTGCATGGGTGAGTCTGGGTGCCATGAGTGCCATGGTTGGATGTCCAAGGGTTTTAGTTACTGACAATGGCGCAGATTATGGGGAAATAAATCACATTTCGATTATATCAATCAGGAAATTGATGGGCTTGACCTCTCTAAGAAGAGCAATGAAAGACTGGTGACTTATAGAACACATGGAAATGAAGGTTAGTATCTTTGGATTATTAGGCTGGGTACGATCATAGCACTAACTATATTGAAAGGATACAAGACGATTGACGGGATCGATGTTTGTGGTCTTCGAGTCGCCCATGAAATTATGGACCAGATCAAGAATTTGAACAAAGAAGGTCGTGTGACGAAATTTTCCATTGTGGGATATTCATTAGGTGGGTTAATATCAAGATATTCCATTGGGATTCTATATCATCAAAATTACTTTCAAACAATCAAACCTGTCAATTTTATCACATTCTGTACTCCTCATGTTGGTGTATTAACTCCAGGTTCAAATATTACTGTTAAGATATTCAATACTTTAGTCCCAGCCTTATTATCATTATCAGGAAGACAAATGTTTTTGAAAGATCTTTCTGGGAAACAAGGACCATTGTTATCGTTAATGGCTTCACCAAATTCTGTTTTCTACAAGGCCTTAAGTGCTTTCAAACAAAGAAGTTTATATGCAAATGCAATCAATGATAAAAGAACTTCGTGGTGGACAGCTGGTATTTCCGTTGTAGACCCATTCATTCATATTGATGAGAGCTCAAGTTTAAATGATTTGAACTATAGTTATATCGAGGGGTTTGAACCGATAGTGTTGGATTCATCTGCTGAAATAATTATATCAAATCGTAAAATTAATTCTGATGAGAAAAAATCTGAGATAATAGCCTCAAATTTCTGGGAAAGAAAATGGAGATGGGTAGTTGTTGCATTTAATCTTTTATTTTTCGCTCCTTTGTGGGTTTTATGGTTTATATTATCAGGTATGATGGAATCTTTTAAATCTCATAGACGTATCAGTACAACATTGAGAGAGAATTCAGGGTTTTTTACATCATTAACTGAACTCATCAGTGATGAACCAACATCTGCAACAGAAATTTATTCAGAGATTGATAGTAGCGATGATGAATATGATTATAATACACCAGCCGAATCTATTCGTTCTTTTGATATGAATTTTGATCGTCATAATTTTGAAAAATCGTTACATGACCAAGCTGATACCTTAATGGAAAGCGTTTGGGATGCAATGACCTCTAAGGATGAAACTGAAGCTGCCAAAATTGCACAATATGATATCAAATATCAACAATCTAATGCCGGTACTGAACCATTGGTTGAAGTTCATGATTATGATAATAAGAATGATTTCAAAGTCACGATCAATGAGTTAGCTTTCTTTCCTAAAGAATCAGAATATTATAGAAATAATACATTATCACCATTCATCCTGGACCTTTCAAAAGAACAATTAGAAATCATTAAACATTTGAATGAATTATCATGGAAGAAATATCCATTATTAATTAGAAACACAAAGAGTACTCACTCTGCTGCCATTGTTAGGGATATTAAAGATCCCACACTATCTGAGGGAAAGATAGTTATAAAACATTGGCTGGAAAATGTTTTCCAGTTTGATTAGCGCAAAATTCGAACAATCACATTGAAAGATTCCCCTTTGCTAAATAGAAATGAAAATATGAAATCACGCACCAATACTTCAATATACATTGAAAAAAACTCGCTTTTAAGATTCGGCTGTAACCACCACTATAAGAATTGGCTGTAACTGTCACTATAAACCTCAATTCAATCTATATGTTATCGTTTTCAACTCAGTACAATATCGAAGTTTCTCCAAAAGTGTAACTTCACCTCCAGAATTCGGTTCTCGCACTTGAATGAAAATTCGCGAAAATCAAAATCATATTTGGTCAAAAAAAAAAATCGTTGAAAAATTCAAGAAATCCTGTGAAAACGAAGCTATAATAAAACCAACAACATTTGAAATTTGTTCCAAGGATTACTGTTTCATCACAAAGATGTCTGAAGTTTCCAGGTTATTAAAGACATCAAGATTATCTGCCCTACCGAAGGCTACTCGCAGGAGCCGTGGTGGTAAATTTCCAGCACAACCAATTGTGGAAACTAGAGCTAATGCTCTTGCAAGAACTGAATGGGGGTTAAAATCTCCATTACCTGCTAAAGTTGATTCTCGTTTCATAACGTTCAACGAGTTAGATACTATGGAACGTCTTGTTGATTTCCAAACCAACGCTTCTTTTAATTGGAAAAGACAAAGATTTCAAGAAACTGGATTAATTCCAGATTATGAAACACCAAGAGGAAATCCATTATTTTTTGATTCTTCTAAAGATACAAGTAGATATATTACATTATCTTCATTGTTTAACTTAACATCATCAAGTTCTATAGAAAAAATCAATTTTGTTTTAGATAATGTTAAAAATTTAAGAAAAGAATTTCAAGATTGGTTATTAGAAAAAGATCCAGTTGCATTAAAGAATAAAAATTTTAATCAAAATGATTTGATCGGTCCTGCTGTGGAGTTTTTAAGTCAACATCGTGCATCCATTCCAGCTGATAGAGTTTCAAGAATACGTGTTATGAATAAACGTCATGGTAAAAATATTCAAGCAACTGGTGGGTTATCATATGGTTTAAAAGGTAGATTATCAAATAGTCCAAATGGGGTTGCTCAAGGATATGTTGGTCCTGGTAGATTCACAAGCACTGGTCCAACTACAAGAGTTGTTGCGTTTGGTGGGTTTACTGCAGAAGTTTCAAATAGTGCAAGTAACTTACAATATAATAAATCTCAAAGTAATGGTAAATCTCCAAGAGAAACTGTTGTTCCATTTAAAGCTGAAAAAGCAACATTCAGATCTGATGGTGGAATTAACATTAAAACTAATGTTGTTGTTAAACATGCTGTAAGTAATACAAATGATGGTGACTTCTTCCAAACTCAAAGAAAGAATTTAGTTGATAGAAATAGAGCTTCAAGAGCCAAGAGTGATACAGTTCAAGATCTATTAGCTTTGATCAAACAAAATGATAGAAAATGAGGAGGTGTTTTAACTTAGGGGGGAGTCTTTTAATGTGAAATGTACATAGATTAAACTTTAAAATAAATTGGATATCTATTATTATGTAGTGGTGGGGGAAAGAGAGGAAAATTCGGATATGTATGTATATCTAAAATAACACACCTTTAGTTGATGGGACTTCGTTAGTACCATTACTTGAAATGGATTCCTTTATAGCAATAGCCAAAGCTTTGAACGCAGATTCAGCTCTATGATGATCATTAAATCCTCGTAGACAATCAACATGTAATGTGATATGAGCAGCTCCAGCAAAACTTTCCAGAAAATGAGGAATCATTTCACAAGATAAATCACCAATTTTTTCTCTTTTTAAACCTAGTTCAATAACAGCATACGGTCTATTTGATAAATCCACCACAGCTCTAGATAATGCTTCATCTAATGGCGCAAATCCAGTACCAAATCTTTTAACACCTCTAACTTGACCTAAAGCTTCTTTAAAAGCCATACCTAATGCAATACCAACATCTTCAGTAGTATGATGATCATCAATGTGTAAATCTCCAATACATTCAACAATAAGGGACCAGCCACCATGTTTTGCTAAAGCGTGAATCATATGATCTAAGAACCCGATACCCGTATTTACTGAAATGACTTGTGAGGATGTTGTTTGTGTTGCATCATAAGATTTATCTTTCAAGATTGAATTTTCTAATGTAACCGGACCACCATTTAATGCAACTGCGATTTGGATCTTTGTTTCGTTTGTGAGACGACTAATGGTCGCTTTTCTTTCAGTCGTACCTGTAGCAGCCATTTTATTATACTCTAGTGAAAACCTTTATCTAAAGTGAAATGTTGATGATGATAAATTGATGACTGATTATTTGATGAATATATTTGAAGTCGGAACAGATTAAAAATTAAAGACTTTATCACATATCATGTGACCGTGTCCGAGGGTGAAAATTATTTATGTCAAAACGATTATAATAACAAAAATCTATAAAGAGTTCATGAATTTGCTATCCAATAGGCACTCTGATCAAGATCTATAAGATGTTTCCAGTAAGAAGGTTCAGTACTAGTGCTCCCCATCTCAAACGTATTCTTCCAGCGGTGTACACACCGAAGCAATCAAGCACAAGAAAAAGTGGATTTGAAACGAATTTCCCAGTGCAAAGAAGACGGAAAGCATGGGAATTAGCTGGTGAAGATAAAGATACTTTTTTCAAAAAAAAATATGCACATATTCATGCTAAACAGAAGGCGCATGAAGCAAGAAATGCTGAAAAGAAAACCAGTCCTAAAGATAAAGGAGAGATCGCAAGCGCGCTTGGAGGAAATATTAGATCAAAGAGAAGACATGAGGATGATCTTCGTGGTGGTGATAAATATACTGGATTTGATAGACATGATCTTGATGACAAAAAACCGAGAAGTTTCAAACGTGTGGGGACTTCAAAAGGTCGTGATTTATGGGGGAATTCAGAAAATGAAAATGGGTTTGACAAGAAAGAAGTTTACAGTGGGATTAGACCATCACCATTATCAGAATTTATTTATGGGTCAGGTCCTGTTTTAGCTGCATTAAAAGCTCAAAGAAGAGAATATTTTAGTAGATTATTAGTTTATAATCCAAAACCTCAAGATCAAGATATTATTAAACTAGCTCAAAAACACGATATCAAAGTGAAAATCGCAAGAGATAAAAATGAACTAAACATCTTGTCCAATAATGGTGTTCATAATGGGTTTGTCTTGGAGACTAAACCAATGTTACCACAAGCTATTCATTATTTGGGAGACTCAGACCCAAAAAAAAGTACTTATAGAATAACTGAAGATTTCCTTGGAGATCAATTCGTCAGAGAGCACAAGACTTCAAATCCACATCCATTTGGTGTTTATCTAGACGAAGTTAGTGATCCTCATAATGTTGGTGCTATAGTTAGATCTGCTTATTTCCTTGGTGCTGATTTCATCGTTGTATCGAATAAAAATTGTGCTCCTTTATCTCCAGTGGTATCCAAGACATCTGTTGGAGCTCTAGAATTCTTACCAGTTTATAGTTGTGCATCACCATTATCATTTTTGGAAAAGAGTAGAGAAGAAGGTTGGACAGTTGTCAGTGCAGGTTATGCAGGTCATTATACTAATTCCAAAATTGATCAAACCATGAGTTCCAAAAAGATTAATTATCGTGATTTAGATACCCTGTTACCACAAGGTCCAGTGTTGTTAGTATTAGGTTCTGAAGGTGAAGGTCTCAGAACTACAATTAAGTTAAAGAGTGATCATATTGTGGAGATTGATTCTGGTGCCAATGTGAACCCAATCATTGATAGTTTGAATGTGAGCGTTGCCTCCGCCTTATTGATACAAAAAGTTTTGGATGTTAATGAATGAACGTGTATAGCCAATCCTGTATATAAAGAATAGACCTGTTTAATAGTTTGAGACTTCAGTGTTATGAATTTCTGTACTTTATACTTCGCGAATTAAATGGCCGCTTTGCTCCATTTTGACACCAACGTTAATTTATGTGGAATTGGATTCAAGGGAACTAAATTTTGTTGAAATGCCCAACGAATGATTGATGTTTGTTATAATACTTTCCTATTGTTACGTGCTACTGTTATAAAGAGAAAATGGGTTCCATTTGAGAGAATCAATCCCTAGTTCATTCATTGCATTCGTCACATTTAAAAATATTCAAGATGTGCTCTCCACAAGATTTAAAGGATGGCTTCAACTCATTTCTCGTGAACCCAACATTCCCAAAATCACCACCAAATACTATAAATCAAACTAATCACTTAGGTCTGAATATTGAAGAAACACTAACCAAGGTTATATGTACATTTGATAATTGTGTGTTCTTGGAGAAATTTACAACAGAGTCTGTCTACCCAAGAAGTTTTCCAATTCTTGACAAGATTGATTGGGAACAATGAATTGGAATTGACATATCTTGTTACTAAAAATGGTGATTCTTGTAAGTTTCATGATAGATTGATCAAGTTGTTTACTGAGAAACATGGAAGTGAAATAATCAAGAATGACGAAATGGAGTGTTTGATTCATCATGGATTGTGTTTTTTGACTGAAAATATCCATAATGAATCATCAAACTGAAAACATTCTATTCGTTGGTCAAAGAAAATATTATGTTTCATACCCTCATTTATTGGTGGATATAGGCTCCAGGGCTTCCATAGTTAAAGTTAATGGTGTTAATTGTGATGTTGGAAGAATTGGTGGTTCCTCATTAGATGGTGGTACCTTATGGAAACTTTCACCATCACTAACAGGTTGTTAATACTATGATTCAATGTTTAAGTTATGTGAGACTGGTGATAATCCAAAAGGTTTGATATGCTTTTGGGTGATCTTCAAGGCTGTGATTATAATAAGGTCGTTTTGAAAGGTTTCACTATAGCTTCATCTTTCGGGAAAGTTTTCAATAAAGTGGAAAGCAAAAACAAAAAAACTGGTAACAAAGAGACCCTAGTCATTCAATCTGATATAATGATGACTCTAGTATGTTCAATAAGTAATAGCATTGGACTAACAAATCAGTTATTTGCAAGAAAGTTTACATAATCTGAAAAATGTATTCTTTGATGGTTCATAGATCGAGAGACATCATTTTATCATCAAGACTCTTAGCCATGCTATGAACTTTTGGTCTGAGGGTGAAATGAAGACTCATTTCCTCAAACACGGTGGATACATTGGTGCTATTGGATTATTCTTGATAAATCTTGTTGATGATCACGGAGTTGAACAATTACACGAGGAGGCTAAAACTTTGTTTAAAAAGGATAATATTTTAAAATACAGGTACTAGATTGTCCCAAGTATCTCCATATTTATTCATTATTTACATGTTCCATAGAAAGGACTATATTATAATGCTTTCTAGTAATGAATCTGAGCTTATATGTAGTCGTATTTCAGATATGTGCGCGTGACTATTTCCGGCAAATTCGCGAATTACATCTTTTCTTCCTCGTGATTTCCGAGGGCATGCCTTAAATCAACAGTTTTGAACACCAAAAACTGGTATTGAAGCGTGAATTTTCAAGTGTTTCGAAGTAGGGGAAGTGATGGAAGAGTGTAATATGACGGTTAATAAACTAGTGAATATACTATTTGTAGTGTAGTAATAGGGCCTGCCACTCCGATGGCCCAATAGCAGCCATATATTCGTACATCCAGTGTCAGTTTTGGTGCAATGTCGCGTTGACTCTCAGTTTTCATTTTTTTCGATTCAATTTTCAAAGCCAAAGGTCAAAGCGAGGAAGCAAGAGAATTGAAATTGGGAGCTCAAGACTCAAGAACAACACACTGTTGGAAAATCCTAGAGCCCCTGCAAACCACATTGGACCACAAATTACAACATCACCAAGTGGCACAACACATACACATACACATCACAATCCTTAAAAACTATCCCAGCTCAACATCATCAACACTCTTAAACCACAGAAAGATATTGTAAACGCCCCAAGTGTTCATTCAAATTTTACGGGTCTTGAGCTAAAGGACCATCAACAGAGGAAGTTTTTTTCCAAACATCAAGTTAACAACAATATCAATCGCCACCTTGAATTCATTCCTCCAACACAACCTACAATATTCAGTAAATATCATCATATACAACATAGATCTCATCAAATATCAACATGTCAGAGCACGAGAATAGATCTAATGGATCGGTGTCTGTTGACGCTTTGCCCAACACTTCACAAGAACCCGTAAATGGCGATGCTCAAGCTCAAGTATGTACATTCCATCTGTTTCATCCGCACTTGTTAAAAAGCTATACTAACTACTTTTACAGAGATCAATGGCAATTTCATCAATACTGTCTTCACCGCCAGCTTCACATTTCCACAAGGACGATGATGATGCAGATGCTATAAAAGATGAAGAAGTTCAAGAAGAAGATCCTATAATGACCGAAGATGAAGAACATGACCATGATAAAGATAATCAAAAAGAAGTCATATTACCAGAAGATTTTATGGAAGAATTGAAAAATGCAAACAACGCTAAATACTTGACAGAGAAAAATTCCTATCTTGATCGTATCAAGGCTAAATTGGCTCATATAACAACTTTAGATATCCTTTCACTCAAAGCTAATAGTTGGGATTATTTGAATAATGAAGAATTGGAATTTTTGGATAAATCTTCAAATGAAAGATTAGAATTAAGAAGAATGTTCAAACAATTATCACAATTAGAATTTGTTAGAAAAGAATCTAAAAAGAAGAAATCAGCATCTGCATCTACTATATCAGCATCAAAACACTCTCCATCTACTTCTTTGAAAGCTGAAGACCAACCTTGGGTTCCACTGGGCTCAGGCAAGAAGGGTAAAGGTAAAGGAAAAGGAAGAAAATTATCTGCATCACAATTTGAACCTGTTGAAGATAGAAGACGTTCTAAAAGAAGGAACAATTCAGAAATCTCTGCATCTGCTGCTGCTGCTTCAAGTGCTGCTACAATGGCTAATTCTCCAAGTGAAAAACCAACATTAAAACTGAAATTTGCAAGACCTTCAGGTCTAATAAATATTGCACCTGCTCCAGCTGAGGAGAATGATAAAAAGAAGGGAAATACTAGGAAAAGAGCTGCTAAGGCTAATGCTGAAAAACAAATTGAATTATCTTCAAAGGAAGAAAAACCATTAACTAAGAAGGCTCAAGAAGCTCTTAAGAAGCAACAACAGCAAGAACTTGCAGCTTCCCAAGAATCTCAACAATCTACTTTACATCCTACACAACCAAAGATGAATGCCAAAGAGATGAGAGCCATCAAAAGACAATATGATAACACTTATTTCACAATTTGGAAAGATTTATCAAGAAAAGATGCTCCAAAAGTTCACAGGTTATTTCAACAAGCTGTTCAAACAAAATTAGTCAACTTAAGAAAAACGTCTATCCTTTGTGCAAGGGAAGCTAAGAAGTGGCAATTACGTACAAATAAATCGCAGAAAGATTTACAAGCTAAAGCAAGAAGAGGTATGAGAGAAATGTTTAATTTCTGGAAACGTAATGAAAGAGAAGAACGTGAATTAAGAAAGAAGGTAGAAAAAGAAGCTTTAGATAAAGCTAAGAAAGAGGAAGAAGAAAGAGAATCAAGAAGACAATCGAGAAAGTTGAATTTCTTAATTACTCAAACTGAATTATATTCACATTTCATCGGCAGAAAGATTAAAACTGATGAAATTGAAGGTACAATGTCTGCTGGAGGTCAAAGTCAACCAAATCCTCATCATGATGTCGAGGTTCCAACTGACGCTAAAAGAACTGAAATTAGTTCATTGGATTTCGATTCTGATAATGAAGAAGAAATTAAGAAAGCAGCTGCTGCAAATGCTCAATCTGCATTACAAGATGCTAAGGAAAGAGCTGAGCAGTTCAATAGTAAAGGTGAATTAAAGCAAGTTAGTATTGATGATGATGACTTGAATTTCCAAAACCCAACCTCATTAGGTGATATTACAATTGAACAACCAAAATTGTTAAGTTGTACATTAAAAGAATACCAAGTTAAAGGTTTGAATTGGTTAGCTAACTTATATGATCAAGGTATCAATGGTATCCTTGCTGATGAAATGGGTTTAGGTAAAACTGTCCAATCAATTTCTGTCTTGGCTTATTTAGCTGAAACTCATAATATTTGGGGTCCTTATTTAGTTGTCTCACCTGCGTCAACTTTACACAACTGGCAACAAGAAATTGCTAAATTCGTTCCAGATTTTAAAGTTTTACCTTATTGGGGGAATGCAAAAGATCGTAAAGTTTTAAGAAAATTTTGGGATAGAAAACAAGTTACATATACCAAAGATTCACCATTCCATGTTTTGGTTACATCTTATCAATTAATTGTTGCAGATATTCAATATTTCCAAAGAATTAAATGGCAATATATGATCTTGGATGAAGCTCAAGCTATTAAATCTTCACAATCATCAAGATGGAAATCCTTATTAGGTTTACAATGTCGTAATAGACTATTATTAACAGGTACACCAATTCAAAATTCTATGCAAGAATTATGGGCTTTGTTACATTTTATTATGCCTTCACTTTTTGATAATCATGAAGAATTTAGTGAATGGTTTTCCAAAGATATTGAAAGTCATGCACAATCAAATACTCAACTAAATGAGCAACAATTACGTCGTTTACATGTCATTTTAAAACCATTCATGTTGCGTCGTATTAAGAAGAATGTCCAATCTGAATTGGGTGACAAGATTGAAGTTGATGTTTATTGTAATTTAACAAATAGACAACAAAAATTATACAAGATGCTTAAATCACAAATCTCAATCATGGATTTAATTGAAAAGGCAACTTCAGGCTCTGATGATTCAAATCAATCATTGATCAATTTAGTTATGCAATTCAGAAAAGTTTGTAACCATCCAGATTTATTTGAAAGAGACGATGTCAAGAGTTCATTTTCATTTGGTAAATTTGCTGAAACTGGGTCATTTTTGAGAGAATCAAATCAATTAGAAATGGCTTATACTACATCAAATGAATTAGAATATCATTTACCAAAATTAATATATCAAGATCTATTACAACCTAATGAAAATAATCACATTGATGTTCGTCACCATTCATTGAACAATTTACTAAACATTTGGAATGCCAACTATATTCATGATAATGAGAAAGAAAATGATGCTTTCAGTTGGTTGAAACTTTCAGATTTGACCCCAGGAGCTGCTTCTGCAAATGCTAAAAAGGATGTATTACAATTAGCTATTGATATGAAAAAATATGCTGATGATGATACAACTCACGAGGCTGTGACAGATAATAAGTTTTTATTAGTTAATGAAACACCAGATACTAAGTTACCATTGTCAGAATTACGTGAAGTTCATAAAAAAGTTTATGATGAAATGTATTTGAATGTTCATGATGGTTCATATCAACCTGCTGCTTGTGCACCACCTATTGAAATTGTTTGTCATGATAGATCCTTCGTTCAAACTAAACATTATGAACTGTTCAATCCGAAAATTAGAAAAGCACTTGCACCATTACCATTGAATGAACAATTAGATTTAATGAAAAATAATGTGCCATTATCACAATTTCCAAAAGCTGAGATGTTACCACCTGCATTAAACAATAAAGTTGGTTTCTCATCAATTAGAATGCCATCAATGAATAGATTCATTACAGATTCTGCCAAATTAGCAAAATTAGATGAATTATTAGTTGATTTAAAGAAAAATGATCATAGAGTTTTAGTTTACTTCCAAATGACTAAAATGATGGATTTAATGGAAGAATATTTAACTTATAGACAATATAAGTATATTAGATTAGATGGTTCTTCAAAATTGGATGACCGTCGTGATTTAGTTAATGATTGGCAAACAAGACCTGAAATTTTTGTTTTCTTGTTATCAACAAGAGCAGGTGGGTTAGGTATCAATTTAACTGCGGCAGATACTGTTATTTTTTATGATTCTGATTGGAATCCAACAATTGATTCTCAAGCTATGGATAGAGCTCATAGATTAGGTCAAACTCGTCAAGTTACAGTTTATAGATTATTAGTTCGTGGTACAATTGAGGAAAGAATGAGAGATCGTGCTAAACAAAAAGAACATGTTCAACAAGTTGTTATGGAAGGTAAAGCAGCTGCAGAACAAGAACCTGTTGGATTTCAAAAGCCTACAAGAGAAGTTGCATTCTGGTTATTGGATGATGATGAAGCTGCTGATGCCGTTTTGAAAGGTAAAGAACTAGAAGAGAAAAAGGCGCAAAAGAAAAAATCAAGAATCCAAGAATTAAATAATAAAAAAGCTAAAAAGTCTAATAATAATATTGAAGATATGTATCATGAAGGTGAAGGTAATTTTGATGATGGTTCTAATAATAATACAAATGCACCATCAAGAATTCCAACACCAAGTGGTAAATGAGATTATTAGAAAAGTGTATTTGGTTTAAAGAAGAAAGAAAAAGAAAGATCATGACTACGTTTTGTTTATTTTATGTTATTTGTTATTAGTTTTTTGTTATTCTCATTCTAGGACATTTGCTGGTTTTTATGATAATGTGTGCTTTATTTGATTTGTATTTATAAAAGCTTATTGATTATTAGAGTAAATTTACAATGGATAATAATGTAGTGGCGTAATATCTTTCGTTCATTTCAATGGGACAATAGTTTGTACACTTTCAACAAACTTCTCATAGAATACTTGAACAATTTCATCTTCTGGAGTTTCATGCTTTGCAGCTTTTTTCTTGTTAATCAATACATTCAAAAACTTATAACATGGTCTAATAAAATTAGCAATCTCTCCATTAAGTTCCTCCCGTTTTAAACTTGCAAAATAAAATTGTTTGATATCTGAAGATTCAACATAGTGAGTGACCAACAAAAATGTAGATAATTCAAGTATGGTCTGTGAAGATTTTGAAGTCAAATTTTGCACTTCAAATATTTGTCCCAAGAAATAATCCAATATAGTTTCTTCTCCCAATAGTTCCAATAATGTTGAAAACAACTGGAAATCATAACTTGGGACTATAGTAGTTTGACTCCAATTTAATAATGTGTTGAACTGTGTATGGAATAAAGCCATTGGTGAGGCAGATTTAGTTTCAATTTTGAGTTCATTTTTGAAATATTTCATAAACGTTGGACTTGCATCAAATTCAAAAAAGTTTGTAGAGTGGGAAACATCAACTGATTGTCTTAAACTTGATAACAACATTGGATCCACTGACATTGTTGGACTCTTATCAATACTTGCTAAAACTTTGAATAAATTTGGTCCATATATTCTTAGAACGAATTTGTGAATATGAACAGACTCACCACTTAGATCCAGGGGGTTTATCAATGTTTTGATTAAGTTCACTAATAAATCAACATCTTGATTTTTCCAAAAATAATTCTCACTCCATGATAAAATACCAACAATTGTACTTAGCAAGAATGGTTGTAAGAAATATTCTAACCCGCCTTTGACAGTATCGGTATCAATAACATTCAATTTACAACCAATGAACGCTTGTTGGAAAATAACAGGGAATAATTGGAAACATTCTTGAACTGTTGATAAGCGCATAAGGTCATCTGAGATACCACCTGAGTCAAACAATGCAGTGATCCAACCATTTAATAACTCTGATTTATTTTGATTGATGGCTTCAAATTGGCTCAGTGATCCTAATGTTGTTAGATATTTAATACAAAATGAACTTTCATTAATATCATCCTTCAGCAGTAACAATTGATCCAACGAGATTCTATAATCTTTAACAATAAGTAGGAATAATAACAATACACATCCAAATGCTGAATAGACATCTTGAAAATTCATATCATCATTTGAGTTTTGCCATTTATCCAAAAAGTTCATTAGTGGTTTTAAAAATGTAGTTGGTGATAGGTGGAATAAAATTGCATGTAATGCATTTGATGATAACCCTAAAGCTAAAGTTAATCTGTAAAGATGGGAAACGTCATCATTCCTGATGAATTCATGCACTGTTTCCAAAAGTAACTTGGATAACTCAACTTGTTTTGTACCCTCCATTGTTTCAATCGCGTTCATAAATTCCAATAATCCAGAATCTTCTAATGGGATAAATTCAGGGTTAATATCAATCAAAGAGCTATGGAGTGTGTTTTTTATGTCAATTAGCTGCTCATGTTGATCAAAAGCATCATCGTTTGTCGGGAGACTTCTGCTTTCGGCTTGAGCATCTTCTTTTAAAATGGTAGCAAATGCACTCTGTGGTAATAAATTCAATGCAATGCAGCTTCTTAGAAAATCATGTCTTATATCAGTATTTGTTGAGGGGAAAGATGAAAATATATCATCATCATTTGGATCTGAATCTTCACTTGAATTTAATTTTATAATTTTGGAAATCTTCGGGTCAATCAAATTCAATGCATTACTTAATGATGTCTCCACATTTTTCAAATTCAATTCTTTTATGAGTAATGGTAACCTTTTTGTAAGAAATAACTTCCAATTTTTAATGAATAAATCAGACGCATCTCTAGATTGTAAAGCTATTGTCATACATTCAAACGAAACACTAATCAATTCATTCAAGACATTTTGATTTGTTTTAACTTTAACAAATTGTTCAAAAGACGAAAGTAACTTATCACTATTTGATGACCAGTTTTGTATGATCAAGTTAAGCCATATAAACTTTGGCAATTTATTTGTCTTAAGAAATGATGAATGAACAGCGTGTTGTTGAGTTGTTGATGGTAATGAAGTTGATGATTGTCTAATGTTGGAAATTGATGATCTTTTGAAACTTTTGCTTAGATTGGATTCTAGTAGTTCCGCCAAGGGCGGATTTCTTTGTCTAATCTCGATCAATATACTAGATATCAAATCACTTTGTTCTTGCGTAAGTGGAGCAATTTCAAATGGGATAATGCTAAAGAATACATTGATAAAATAACACATGGATTCCAATAATTCAAACCGTTGTTGTTGTCTTTCAAGCAAATTCTTGATATGTAACGCGATTGAAGTAACCAAGTCGTTAACCTCGAAGGAATTGAATGGAAACGAAGTTTTCAGCTTTTCATCTCTGAAAGTGTTTGTCAAAGAATTGATTATCAAATATTGGTTTTCTTCTGTAGCTATTGATAGATTTTCCAGTAATTTTGAAAGTCTAAGGTTGGTTGATTGGTCTTCCATAGACACGGTTGTCAAGTATAATACCACTAATGGATCAAACTGCTCTGGGAATGATAAAACTGATGCCAAATCCTGGGTTGAAACTTCATTCTTATGATTTAGCTGCTTGAATAATGAATTGAAAACAGGAGCACTAACTCGTTTTTTGAGACACACAGTAACCAACTGCGCTAGATTGAGCTCAGCCCCATTCATTCTGGCTTTTATATTTCCTTTAACCACAAACACCGGCGCCAGTACAGGGTACTTGTTCAGAATAGTCAAATAAACTCACGATTCACAGCGTTTGGATCAATCCGAATATTCGTTATACCTAAATTCTAAAATCGCACCAGATCGATAATTCCGACGCACTGAAAAAGTCACATGACCATAAATCTGACATTCCGACTTTTTTCTAATGTTGAGCGAAAAAAATATCGAAAAAATTCATTGTTTACAGTGTTTTCACACCGATTTAATAAGAGGTATTCCATGTTCTAGAGCGCTTGCATTCCTTATTTATTATCCCCCATCACATCCATCGTGCTCCTTTGAAGCTGTTCCAACTACTCATTGTTCTTTTGTTTCGTGTTTTTTTGCATTCAATTGATTTTTTCCATCAAAGCTGCTGTTCGGTCATATCACATTGGTTTAATCAGATCCACAACAATAGCATAACCGATCATGTCGTTTTATACTGGTGATGCTCCTGTACAACAACCAGCTACCAATGCACCAACTGCCCCAACTGCTGATGAGTCTAATGAAGTAAAAAATGTGGAAGGAAGCACAGAAAAATCAACCGCTGTATCTTCTTCATCTACATCTTCATCAAAACGTCGAATTGAAAGTCATGCATTTGTTAACCAATTTAGTGAAGTTGAAAAAGCCATTTCTAACTTCACAAAGCATCAACCATTCAATCATCATTATGCACCAAATGTTCATCCAAATAGAAATCATAACAATCATTACAACAATAATAGATTCAACAACAATGGTTTGAACAATGGTAGGTTCCATCAACAATCTCCAATGATTCAACAATTCAAACCTCATCAGCAACAACATCAATCTCTTTCATCTCAACAACAACAACAACAACAGTTGTTAAATGGTAATGCTACGGGTTTGCAAAACCGTTTTCAAAAATTTCCAGTTGTTCCACAACAACAAATCCCACAACAAAATGCTGCAGTCTTTCAACAACAACAGCAACAGCAACTATTACAACAGTATCAAGCCCAAGTTCAAGCTCAAGCTCAAGCTCAATCTCAGGCTCAAGCTCAGGCTCAAGCTCAGACTCAAGCTCAAGCTCAACAGCAACAAGTCTCTCAAGTTCCTCAAGTTCCTCAAGTTCAATCTCAAATTCAACAACCATTCTTGAGTAATGATCTTAAATTTGATATGTTTCAACAACCTCAAGATATTTCTATACCTTTAAGAAATTTATCTCCAACATTTAGTGCACCAATTAGGCCAAATTCAGTTAATTCTTTCCCAATGTCTGCTCCTTTAGAACAAATCAATACCGGTTCTTCATTTGGTTTAACTGCTGGTTCTGATATGATTTCTACTCCGGTTTCAAATCCAGTCCTTGGTGGTGTCCAGGTTGATAACAATATTTCATTGGATGACTCAACCACTTATCTTGGTGATTTATGGGGGAATTCTAAAAACTTGAGAACTTCAGCTTCGGTTTGGGCATGAGATGCTATAGTCAATTAATTTGTCATTTTCATGGTTTTTAAAAAGTGTGCTTTTTTTTCTTTATTATTAGTAATTTTTTTTCAATATTGTGCAATCATTTTACAGGTTTCAAAAGTGTTTTACGAGAAGGGGTGTGTGGTTTAATGTATATATAAAAGGCCTTGGTTTTGGAAGTTAGAAAGAAAAAAGTTAAGTTTTCGTATTCCATTTATGTGTGTTTATTGTTATTATTTTTATTGATACTTGTGTGATTTATTTTTTTATTTGTTTTTTATATTTTTTAGACTGTTTTTTTTTATTATTAATATTTTATTTGGTTTAATCGTGTGGTGTTTTAGTACAAAAATATGTGTGGTGTGCGTATGTGCATGTATCTGATACTTTATTTTATAGAAATTTGTGGTGATGTGTATTTACATGAGTCTGGCATAGGAGAATTTGAGAGTGTGATTATAGTAAAAAAGGTTTTAAAGAATCTCCCTAATTGTAATAAAAGTTTTTTTTAGTTTTTCAATCAAAAAGTCATTGTAGCTCTACAATTCGTGGATTTAATGTTCAAAAGTATTCAATTAATGATAAATTAGACCCTAAGCTCTGAATTTTTGATCCTGTGGGATTGCAACAGGGCTTGGTTCTTTATATTCACCAGAACCAGTCGCGTTGTCAGCTTCATTCTTTTTAACTTGTTGCCATGCAGGAATACCAGTCTTTGCAACAGATTGCCATGATGGGATTGACGCATGTTGGGCATTTGGTGAAGAGGTTGAAGAAGACCCATTAGACCCGATAGCGTTATTAGTACTTGCTTGTTGCCATGCTGGAATTGAAGAATTGCTTGATTTCTGTGTAGGGTTTCTTCCATGTTTGGCTGACGTACTTTCTTGTTGATCTATACTAATTTCCCTTGCTACCTCACTTTGTTCATCAGTTTTTGGTTCTGGAGAAGTAGAACCGGATGAAGCATTTGATAGATTGGCTTTTTTCAAGATTTCACTAGCTGATGGGATCGAAGAAGCTGATGGGATTGGAGATTTTGTTTTTGATAAAGAATTTCTATTCCCGTTTAATTCAGAAGTCAAATTATTTCTGCTTTTAATCAATTGCTGTAATGATTTTAGTTCGGATTGTAATGTATTGACTTCTAATGAAATCGTATGTTGTTGTTTATCTATTGATTTATCGAGAGAATTTTTCAAATTTTCAATCTCTGATTTTAGATATTTAACGTCATTTTCAACTTTTTCATTCTTTTCTTTAGTTATATTAATGATTTCTTCAACTTCCGTAACAGTTTTTGTGATCTCTTCAGCTTTAATTCGTTCATTTTCTTTTAATTCTTTATTAGTATCAGAGATTTCTTTTAATGTTGCTTCTATTCTTAAAAACTCTTCTTCAATAGCAGCTTTATCTTGATCTAATTTTGATTTTGAATCTGGTAAAATGTTTGGGATCAAGTATCTTTTTGTAATCTCATAAAATGCATAACCAACACCAACAGTAGCAGTAGCCATGATGAAATAATCTTTCCAATCTCTTTCAGGAACCGGAGGTGGTGGAGCAGTATAATATTGAGGAGCTTGTTGTGAAACAAGGGAGTGACCAGCAGCAGTAGTAGAGCCGTGGCTTTGAGGTGAGCCTGAAACATCTTGTGCACCAGAAACAGAAGCACTAGATTCGCCATTTGATCTTTTTAAAGCTTCATCAATCTCTTCCTGTGTTAAACTTTTGCTCTGTAGAAACTCAATCTTCTTTTCCAAAGGAGCCGAGCCCACAGCTGGGTCTTTCAAGAATGAAACAGCATTCACTATGAGTTCCTCGCGTACAGCCATTGTGGTACCTTCTATAACTCGGATGTACCCTGTTTCCCTTCGTTTACCTGGTGTTTACGATGGTTTTCTCATCCTTTCTCCAGCTTTTTTCGTTGATTTGTATTTTCAACTGATAAAAAAACCGGTTACGCAGCGCTGGTGACTAACGAATAATATGGATGGATGAATTTTGGGAAAGTTGAAACATTATATCTCTTCTTTGGGATCCTTTTGGACCTGGGATAGAGGTTATGACATTCCAAGATGAAGTTATACAATTATTTCAGGTAATTTTAAAAGAAAATAAGACCAATACCCTTGTTTTCTACGTTGAAATTGATGAACTATGGAATGATGACTATCAAGTGAGTCTAACAATAACCCACAAATACTTCATCTTTGACTAACCATGATACTCCAAGTTTGAAGTAGCATTGAGACTATTACCGTTTGCGCAACAGACCAAGGTCATGCAAAAGAAATTCCCACAAGATGCCAAAACATCATTATCAAACCAATTATTACAACGTTTCATATCATGTTTATGTCTCCAAAATCCAGATCAATCAATTCTACAATTTGGATCAAATCAATATGGGAAGCCGCATTTAGTGGGTTCACAATTTAGCTTCAGTATGAGTAATCAACAGGGGTACACTTCCATGGTTGTTTCTCTGAAAGGTAACCAAGTTGGAATAGATTTGGCTAGTTGTTCCGATGTTGATCAGTTTGATAATGACTATATCCCAAATTTTAAAGATATTTTCCATCGAGATGAGTATGAAGTACTTGAGCGTGTCAAAGAAGATGATAAAAGGTTGTTATTCACAGAATATTGGGCTTTGAAAGAGAGTTATACAAAAAAATTAGGTGTTGGATTGAATGGTGATCTGACTTTATACAATTTTCAGAATGTACCGTTATTAGACAGCTCACTCGAGGACTATCATAAGACCAAAGCGATCAGCACTTCTCAAAACAATACCATCTTTGAAATAAAACCAGTTAAATGGAAAAGTGAAACAAACCTTTCCATCAATAGCAAACTCGAGGATTTGGATATCCATCTCGCTTTAATCAATCCAAATCTAGTCGTGAGCGTATGTGGTGAAATACAAGAAAAACCACTACTAGTGAAAGTCCCATTGCGTTCCATAGTTCAATTCCTCTCATAGATGCGCATATTCAAAAGCATTTATATACGTTATTGAACAGTTCTTTATTGTAGTTGTAATTGTTCATCAAGTGTACTAACCATCGATTCTCCGAGACACAATTTTTGATTTTTCAATTGAAAAGCGTTAAAAGATGAGCCAAATGGACCCGAATTGACCAATATTCACCAAAATATCTCCAAATATCAAACCATAGATCCACCAACTACATCAATCTAGTCCAGAATCCTACTGCCATATTCCATGACAGAATCCAAAACCTCATCACATTTAATAGGTGGTTTCGCAGGTGGATTAACATCTGCAGTAATTTTACAACCATTTGATTTATTGAAAACTAGAGCACAACAATCACAAAGAGGTTCCATTAGAACAATCATTAAGAATCTAGAGAGTTATAGACAATTATTGAGAGGTACTCTACCTTCTGCCTTTAGAACTTCCATAGGGAGTGCCCTGTACTTGGCTTCGTTGAATGTCGTTAGGTCGAGTATAGCTACTGGTAAAATTACTAGCAATGTCAGAAGTGGTGATTGTTTAGGAAAAAATGTTTCAAGTTCAACGTTACCTAAATTATCCATGGCCGAGAATCTTATTACAGGTGGGCTAACTAGAGGATTTGTTGGCTTCATTACAATGCCAGTTACAGTGCTCAAAGTTCGTTATGAATCCACGATGTATAACTATAAATCACTAGGTGAAGCTATCAAATCAATTTTCAGTACAGAAGGTGTAAGAGGTTTTTTCAATGGGTTTGCAGCAACAGCAGCTAGAGATGCTCCATATGCTGGGCTATATGTGTTACTTTATGAACAATGTAAGTTGTGTATACCCTCACTTCTTCAAATTACTAAAGCTTCGGATGATAACAATCAATTGTTTAATTTTAAGAGATCTGCTTTAATCAATTCATTATCTGCTTTTATGGCTGCAAGTTTAGCGACTACTATGACTGCCCCATTTGATACAATAAAGACAAGAATGCAATTGGAACCTATGAGATTTAAAGGCTTCTTCAAGAGCTTTGCATTAGTGGTTAGAGATGATGGGTTTATTAGATTATTTGATGGTCTTTCATTAAGATTGACTAAAAAGGCATTTAGTGCAGGTATTGCATGGGGAATTTATGAAGAGATTATAAAGTTTGTTGATGCTAAAGTGTGATGAAATGAGTATGATGTGGAATAATAATGATGATACTTGTATATATGTGATGTATAACTATTTATAATGACATGAATATGATCTTAATGTCTTCTTTTCTTAATTAATTCCATCTGATTGAATTCATGAATTTTGCTGACGTTTGAGGTATTGATAAAATTGGATCTATAGGTTCTAATTGTTCATTGATTCTTTCTGAATCAATGATTGTCAAAGCAGCTAATCCAAGAAAACTATGATAAGGATCAGGATCATCAGCATCAGATTTTGCAAACCCACCCATTATAGAATTCTGTGTTACCTGCAATAAATATTTTTTATTTGCTTCACCATCTATAAAAGATTCACTATGTAATAAATTTAGTGAAGCACCACACCAATATGAATAACAAGTGTCACCAAATTTGTTATCACGACCATTATGAGCACCATGATCTATCACATCTGCGTTTTCATACTCACACATTGATTCATTATATGCATTGAATGATAATTGTCTATGTGCTAACCAATCCAAAGTCTTCTCCCATTTATCATCCTGTTGATCCAATTTGTTTAATAATTTCAATGTAGCTAATGCACAATAAGTGTAACCAGCATGAGATTCTCCTATACCAATCCCACCATCAAATGTAATCTGGCTTTGGATATTTCGTACTATAGCATCAATTTTGATATCATTCTCATTATTCTTCAATTCATCATATTTTAACATTTTTCTAATACAACAGGTCATATAAGTCTGTCTTAGATCACCATCACCAAATGGTTGTTCATGTATATCCACGATTGACTTGAATGAGCCATCTGCGGCTTGACACTTTTTGATATACGACATGATGGCATGTCTATCTATTTTATCACTGAAGTCTTCACCAAGCATCAATAATATACATAATGCACAATAAGTATTTGCAATAGTTGGGGGATCGTACCGCGTCTCTTTGGGTAGTTTATGAGTCATTGAGCCTCTAAATCCTTCACCAGTTCCCAAGTAATGCTGATATATGAATTGAATGTATTCTTCACGTTCTTGTTGTGTGAATTCGTATTTCAAGGTTGATAACCCACCGATACAACAATATATTATCATTAGTTTGTTTGAATCTTCTTTTTGTAAGCGAGACGGAAGGATGTTAAGACACATCTTGAAATATTTTATGTGCCTGTTGACTAGGAGTTCAGTCATCTTGGTGGGTGTATGGTTGTGATCAGTTCTAATGATGTTGATGTTGATGTTGATGTTCTTTCAAGATCTGTTGAATTTTTGTTTTTCAGATCCGAAAAGATTTGAAGCTACAATGAAGAATAAATGAACTAAAGCACAAAAAGATAAAGTACTACTTGGAATGTTCAGTATATTACCAGAAATACAAAGACATTTGGTCTTTGTGGTAACAATTATACGAGATATCACAGTCGTTTCAAAGACAAGGTAAGTTCAACGAGAAGAAGCAGTGAGCTATGCAAACATCCCAATGTAACCATTAAAACATACGGATATAGATTACAAGATAACACATCATCGCAAACCTCTCTCAGGCATTTGGTGACCCAAGACGAGGTTTAATACTGAGATAAATAGAAAAATCCAAATATAATAATCTGTTTAAAGAGTACAAGACGCGATTTTTCTTTAAAGTAAAATTGTAGTGTCATGTATTGTGTTCATAGTAAAATAATAACGTAAATGGTATTCATAAATCAGACAAAAACTTTTTATAAAAATGGTGGTTTAGCAAGAATTGAAAAGACATAAGAAAAAGCATAATAGAAATAGATTAAAAAAATAGATTTAGGAAAACACAAGCTTATAGCTGGCGACTTCAAAAGATCTCAATTTGATAGGAATCTCAGAAACACCTTCTGATTCCCTGAATTCCAAAGATTCAAGTTCGTCCTCCAATAGATTAATCTTGGAAACTGAAGATAACTTACCAGTAGTGGTTAAACTAGCTCTAGCTTTCCCACCTAAACTTTCATAAACACGTACAATAATAGATTTACCACCCTTCTTCATTGGTAATTCACCTGTGGAAATATCTTCGTCATCTTCGGCTCTCTTAATATTACTTAAAACCAAGTTATCATCACCTTTAATACGAATCAAATCTAAAAATCCAGTCTTACCCTTTGGAATTAAGTATGGTGAAAACACTTCAAAATTAAAATTATGAGCAGCTTCCACAGTTGTTGAATTTAATGGACCTTTATGTGGATAAATTGCATATTTAAAATGATGTTTCCCGATATCTGCATGAGCATCAGGTTCTTTTGGAGATCTTAATAACGATAATCTCATTAAATTACCATGAGTTGAAAACCCATATTTGGAATCATTAATAATACTAACACCATATGAATAATCTGAATAATCAGCAAATTTATGATGACAAACTTCAAATTTGGCAACATCCCACGATGTATTATAATGAGTTGGTCTTCTTGTTATACCAAATTGAGTTTCATAACTTGCAAAATCTGAATGAATATCAATTGGAAATTCAACTTTGAGGAATTTACGTGATTCATTCCAATCAACTTTACAATCAAATTCAACTAATGATGGATCATTTAGTGAATTCAATCCATCAATGGAAATAATGGTTTGGATTGTACTGGTTTCACTAATTTTTTGTTTAACAAGTACTGAAGCTTTCAATGGACCACTTTCATTAATAGAAACTTTACCAGGAGAAACATAAGTATATTTATCTAATGAAAAAACTTCAGTATCCCATGCCTGCCAACTTAATGGAGTATCTTCAAACATAGCCAATTGATTTGCACCACTACTGTTTTTACCAGTTGATAAATCTAACACCTCACGATCTTGAACCAAATCATAAAGACTAGTGATTATACCACCTTTGATGGTGATTTTCAATTTATCATTGCACAAGATAAACTCCCCTTTGGAGCCTTCTTCAACTGTAGCTGGATGTTTAATATCTTGAGTACTTGAAGTTGAAATTCCTTTTGGTTGATTTTTTTCAACATAAACATAATCATGTTTTGAACTTTCTTGAACAATTACTCCACTATTGGAAGATTTGATACCAAATTCTTTAGGAACTTTAATAACACCATTCTTATCCCACTGTAAAGTTCTTGCAATTTCAAACCCTTGAGAAACATCGATCTTTTCATCTTGTGTTAGGACCTTCAATGCTTCAAATGTTAGTTTTTCAGCTTTCTTGATAGCATTCTTTAACATTGGTCTAACATCATCTTTATAAACCATTTCAATACATGAACCAGGCAAAACGTCATGAAATTGGCATAATAAAACATCTTCCCAAATTGCTTGTAATTCCTCTTGTGGATACTTGTATTGTTTTGGATACAATATAGAAGCTAAAGTGGCAAAATATTCTAAATCATGTAATCTAATTTCTGATCTTCTCATAAATTTTTTAACTAAGGCTTGAGTTGTATAAGTTCCCCTATGAAATTCAAAATATAATTCACCAACCCAGCTAACTAATTTCTTGCCTTCTTCAGTTTTTTCCAATACTTTATCGTAAAACTCATCAACTGAACTACCCATATGAACTGTTGGTAATTGACCCACAGTATTAGAAACACCTCTACAACGACGTAGTTTTTCCAACATTTCTGGAAGGGGACCACCACCACCGTCACCTTTACCAAATACCAATAAACCAGTTTGATCATACGATAAATTTTTATGTTGAGCAATTGAACGTTTAACATCACCAAAGTTTGCATCTGCAGTATATGTATTTGCAGGTGGCATATGTGTTAATACTTGAGTGCCATCTAATGCGACCCAATTAAATGTTGTATTTGGAAAATTGTTTATATTATTCCATGATAATTTTTGTGTCAAAAACCTGTCTAAGCCAGCTAATTGACATAATTGTGGAATTTGTGAAGAATATCCAAAAGTATCTGGAAGCCAAAAAGTCCTTGATCTATGACCAAAATTTGATTCGAAAAATCTTTGTCCGAATAAAAATTGACGTGCAAGAGATTCACCACCTGGAATATTTGTATCATTTTCGACCCAAGAACCACCAATTGGGATGAATTGATTTTGGGAAACCTTTTCTTGTAATCTTTTAAAAGTTCTTGGATGATCTTGTTTTAACCATTTATATTGTTGAGCTTGTGATGCAACAAATTGATATTCAGGATATTTATCAAGTAAATTTAATTGAGTAGTCCATGATCTTACAACTTTTCTTCTTGTTTCACCAAATGGCCATAACCAAGCAGTATCTATATGACAATGACCAATTGCATAAACATCAATTTTATTTAACGCACCATTACTATCATGGAAGACTTGGTCACTATCAACATGTTCACCAAGGAATTTTGTTGCAATTTTTCTACATTTGGCAATACTTTTAACATCATCACGATCAAAGGCTTCAATGATTTCAGTACCAATTTGTCTCGCTCTATATTTTTGCCACGAATCACCTGAAAATTCTCGAGCACCATCTGTAATTATAACATAATCCATTTTCAATGCTCTTGCTTCAACATTTGGTAAAACTAAATCAGCTCTATTTAATACAAAATAACGATTTTCATCAGGTGGACTAATACTTGTTGGGGTACCAAGACCAAACATACCATTACAACTCATTTCCATATAAAATAAGTGTTCTTCACCGTCTGTCCATTCCTGGGGTAAAATAAAGTCATTACGTTCACCGCCTGTAAAAGCTTGTAATGGATCACCCTTTGGGGTATATAATAAAGCTTCATTACCACTATCCCATTCAAATATGACTTGTTCAGAGCCAACCCATTTAGAAGGGATCTTTATGTGCACTTTAAACCAAAAAGTTTTCCAACTTGGGCCGAAAACATCACCTTTCTTTGCAGGTTTGAAATCCACTTTCCCGATAACATCACCAAATAAAGGTCTGTCTAAACCTGGGACTTCATAAACTTGGTATTCAACATATCCTTTCTCATAGTTAGAGCCTTCGACATCTTCACGTTTGTGATCAATTCTATCAATATCATAAAATTTTGGTAAATTCAAATCCTTATATTGACCTTCATCTATAAATTGACGCAATCTGTCTTCGTATATCCCGTCAATCTGCTTCGGGACTGGATCGTTGTTGATAGTGGAGTATCCCTGAGTGGCAGGAGTACCTGCCAAAGCATTGATACACATCTTGAGCAGTGATTGGATTGATCGAGACTAGTATAAAACTACTGTAAGATTTCAAAGAATAAAGTATAAAGAAAGTGATAATAATCCCCTAAATTTCTGACTATGGGGGAAGCAATTGAAATTGTGTCTGGTTCGGGACACTTGCGTATAGCCAGTGCTTCGTAATCAAGGGGCATTTCCACCAGTCATTTGATGTTACAATGGTCAACAGTCTCTTATTATTCATATAGTGTGCAGTCTATACAGTGTATCACAGCAGCAGTGGGAGCCGTCTTCCTAGTTTTGGGTCTTGACCTCCTTGTCCTCCTCGATTGTAGCGACATCATCGTGTTTTTGTAAGGAATCAGCATGGATGTTAGGTAATTTGACACTATTGGTGTTAGTAAATGAGACACATTTCAATATACAATTGAAAATACGTACGCAAAACCTTTGATTAAGGTGTATTCATGGGTGATTTCACCACCGAGTTTACTCAATCCCTGTTTGAAGCTGATGACTGTTAGTCCTTGGATTTTCCAGATGATTATGGTTGATGATGGACACATTAGCACCAATTGGCTTCGTTACTCACGAGTCTGCACTGGCATTTTCCTTTAAGGTGACCTTTATTTGTTAGTAAATGATATTACCTGAGCAAAACAATTTTATCAATGGACCAAGTTGATCCAATCTTTGTATTCTGACCCTTAAGACCTAACAAAAAGCAGATAGCAATGCACTGATAAGCGGTTCATCGATTCCTGTTACTCACGATGAATGATTTCTTCTCTTCGGACATTGTATATAGTGATCTGTAACTTTTGGATAACTTTTTAAACAAGTGAATGGTCAATTGTATGAATATTTCCTGGTTTAATAGTGATTTGTTGTAGACAAAGAGGCAAATGAAATGAAACTTATCAATTGCTTCGAATTCGCGATCTCAATAAACCAGCGCTGCGTAACCGAATTTTGTGAAAACGAATATTGAATTGTGTTTGGATAGATCTCATCTATTTGAGTTATGTCAAGAAGCCAAAGTATCATGTCTGGAGGCTGGAATACGATAGAGTCTGATGCAGTCAGTATACCTGTTAGCAGCGATTAATCATGAAGAACTTTTTAAAAACTAACACATTACAACAGGGTGTTTTCACCGAATTAGTGGAAAAACTACAAGTTAAAGACATTGCATTTGAGGAATTGTACTCTTTTGATCAAGAAACTTTACAGTCAATAGCGTGAGTCTGAGGATCATTTTATACATACCACTATATCTCATACTAACAATTCCAGTCCACTTTATGGTGTCATTTTCCTATTCAAATATGGTGAAGTTGATCAAACAGCTGAACCATTAGATGGCCAATATGATGAAACCAATGAATCGATTTTCTTTGCAAGACAAAGAATTCAAAATGCATGTGCCACCCAGGCTGTCTTGAACATTTTATTGAACAGACCGGATATTGATCTAGGTCCAGAATTAACAAATTTTAAAGATTTTGATGGGTTCTTTGATTCTGATTTAAAAGGGGAAACTATATCAAATTCAGATTTAATTAGAACTATACATAACTCATTCACAAGTCCAAATCCTTTCGTTGATGAATCTCAACAAGATTATAAACCGGATGATGATGATGAATTATTTCATTTCATAGGATATGTTAGAATTGGCGGTAATCTTTATGAATTGGATGGCTTAAAAAAAGCGCCAATAAATCATGGGCCATGTGCAAGTGATGATGATTTCATATTGAAATTACCTGAAGTTTTACAAAACAGGATTATGCGTTATAAAGAAGGTGAATTAAGGTTTTCATTATTAGGTATAGTTAAAGATAGAAGAAAAGTTTTAAGTGAAATTGGTGACGAAGATGGATTGGCAAGAGAAATCTCCAAAAGAGAAGCATGGGCTCGTGAAAATGAATTGAGAAGACAAGACCTTATGGGATTAGTTCATCAAGTTGTAGTATCTATGTCAAAGCAAACATCTGATGAGAAATGGAATGATATTTTAAATAAGGCTAGAACTAAAGGTGTCTCAAGAATCATTGCAAAACAATTAAAAAAATGATTTTTATAAACCATATATATGTACATTAATTTATCTAAATATAAAATTGTAGTGTTTTCTATTCATAATCTCCAAAACTAATCAATCCACCTCTATTGGAATGTCTTGAAAAATAATCAAAATCAACACTAACTGCATTAGCTAACAACACAGCTCTTTGATCTAATGTCAAAGGACCAGCAACCTCAGGATATAAATCACCCATCCCGGCAAATGAAGCAGGATCCATTCTAACAATATAAACACCAGTGTCTGTAAACAATTCTCTTCCAAGACCAACCCAATTTCTATCAACTGCACCGATAACTCTGCCGGATTCATCTCTCACTGGGAAATCAAATGCTAAGAACCCAGAGTCAATAGCACCAAATTGATCAAATTCTGTATGAGAATTAGCTTTAAATAAATTATATCTTCTTCTCCATAAATGCCAACTTTGAACACTTTCACCAATAACGCCTTCTTCTTCATTAGCGAATCCAGGCAAAATAGCTTTAATATGAGAATTTATAAATGAAAAAGGTCTTTTAATTGTCATTAATGGATTTCCTGCATTATCGAAAACATCAACAACGAAAGGACGATGTAATCTTGTAATTTGTCTCATAATCATTTTACCAATTCCAAAATCACGTTCACTCATGTATCCAATTCTATTCCCCAATGCATCCATTATAACATATTGATTTGCTTGTTCAAACCCTAAAAACATATTCATCATTTCAATTTGACGTTCAATAACAATAGTTGGTTCATTCAAGATCCGTGCTATCCCATCGGTCTCTCTCAATAATCCTCCTGGATTTGGTACTGTTCCACTATATGAATCAAAACTATATCCTTCGTATGATGGGTTAGATCCTGACCCTGTATCTACTTGATCATTTGTACCACGGATTGGTGTTCCTTGGGTCTGTGATGGATATGTAAAACCCTTTCTCCCTCTTGCGGTTCGAGGTAATGGGGAATAATGTCTGGTTATGTTTGTAGTGGTGGCTATCCTGGATGGATTGCATAATATAGGTCTGTGTATCCTTGTTACCGATTGTCTAAGTATGTTCATCTCTAATTGCCTCTCTATTTATATGAATTTTGGCAATGTCTATTGTCAAGTTTTGCCATTAAAATGTATATAGATTTTGTTTCAATTTCCATCATCTGCCAAATTTTAAAGTGCCACTGGGAAAAATTCGCGAAACTTTTTTTTTTTGACGATTTTGAACATGAATATGAAAAAACTGAAAAATCATAAAGAATTGTAAATATTTGATCAATAAATATCCAACAAATAGTCAATACAGAAAATGTTTTGCAAAAGATCCCTCCAATCCTTAGGGAGAAGAATGATCCATACTGTTCCTAAACTAAAACATGAAGAAGCATACAGAGCAAATGGTATACCAGAACTTTACTCACCACAAGGTTTTAAATTAGCATGGACAGATTATCAAAAATACTTAACCACTAAGCTAACCATGTTAACTAATGGTACTGCTGATGAAACTCGTTATCCTTTCCATATTGCTATAAATTCATGTAATGATCAAACCAAGCAAAGAGTTTTCAATGTTGCTTCACAAACTCATAATAATCATTTTTTCTTTGAACAACTAATATCACCAACTTCAAATAATACAAAACCTTCAAGAGAATTAGAATCTCGTATTAATGAAAAATTTGGTTCTTTAAATGAATTAAAAGAACAAATCATTGCTGAAAGTGAGAAAGTTGTGGGTCAAGGTTGGGTCTTCTTAGTGGAGAGTGAAGCTAAAACTTTAGAAATTTTAACTGTTAATAATAGTGGTACTCCATATAATTTTAGTGGTAATTTAAGTTTAGATTTGAATGGTCCAATTGGTAAAGATGAATTTGAAGCATGGGAAACTATCAAAGAACATACATTAGCTAAAACAAAAGATTGGACTATGCCATTATTTAGTATTAATCTATGGGATCATGCTTATATAAATGATTTTGGAGTTGGTAATAGAGATTTATATGTTCAAAAAGCTTTGGATTCAATTAATTGGGAAGTTGTTAATAATAGAATGTATTTGGCTTGAATATAGTAAAAAGGGGAGAAGTTAAAAAAATTTCTACTTGTATATATAAAGAAAATTTAAAGTTATAATTGTCATTAAATAATGTACTCATGATCTATATATCTCACCACAATAAAGTACAATCTCTTTTAGCTGTTCATCGTGTGCCCAATTTAATCCATTTTCAACTATAAATGCCTGTATTTGTTCAGCTAAATCAAATGATTTTTCTTTTGCAGCAGCAAGATTTTTCTGGAGTCTATAAACATAGTTAGTAAAAAGGCCCATTAAATTTTGAATACTTTTAACTCACTCTTCCTTATATTTTGGATTCTCTTGTGTAGCTTCATTGTTTGTGGTCTCTAATAACAGTGCTGTTAAATGTCTACTAGTTTCAAATTTCGATAAATTTTGATTAGTCAGTTTGATTAATGTCTCTCTATTCTGCTCTATCGTGGATTGGAGCCGTATTATCTTTTCAGTTAGATCATCTCTTTGCTCTATCTTTTCAGCAATTTTTCTAGTGTGTTTAAGTCAGTTAATGTTTCGTAGTTTTTTTTTTTTGCCAAACAATTATACTTACGCTTCTTTCATAGGAAGCCCTTCGACCTGATGTACTGAACGTAACACTGGTAACGTCATTGTGGATCTATATTGTTAGTACTATCTAATCACATCGGTATAAATACATATGGGGAACCACTCACGAGTCAATAACCAATCTCCTTATTTTTTGCATCTGTTTCAAATATTTCAAGATCTCTTCATCTCTAAATTCACCATTGGACGACAAGAATGATATTCTCCCACTTGATAACAGTTCTTGTTTTACCTCTTCATATGACATAGCTCCAGAGTTTTCTAAGACCATCAGTTTATCTAAGTATTCAACTAATTCATGATAAACCCGTGTATGTTTTAATTCATCTGATAAATCATCAATTTTTACGTCTTGGATTGGTTTTATTGTGGGTTTGTCTTGAATTTCTAGCAATTTAGTTTCTTTAATCAACTGCAGTGCACTATCTCTCAGCTCTTGTGACATTCTTCCTTCTTGTATTTTCCCTCCTTATTGTTGTTTATTAGAATGATTTCTCGTTTGTTTACATTTTGGGTTTGACATAATTCGAGTTTCAACTTTTTGGATCACGAAAAAAATCAAATCAACGGAAATGAACATTAATGAATTAAAGCTACAAGGACAATTAAAAGACATCAGAAGTACCATGTCTTACCAATTCCCACAGATCTACAACTTCCCACCATTCTTCACTCGTCAGCCCAATGAACAGACATGGCAAGCACAACTGAACAATTGGATCCAACTGATCCTAGGATATTGCAAGGCAAATAGAATATGGATTCTAAACAACAAGGGGAAAGTGCTCTCACAGGGGAACATTGAAGAAATGGAAACTCCAACGCATGATACAACGGATGACAATAATAACCTCTCGAAAGATGGTATATTTGTGAATAATAAGATACAGAGAAGTCTTGATGTTCAAGTTGTTAATGAAATTTTCAAGACAATGGTTGAGAATTCTGATGCTTCTTACACTACAAAGAAGGATCAAACTAGTATTTATGTGAATTTCTATAGACCTGAAGATTGGGCATCGATGATATTGGAATGGGTGAGTCTAAACGAATCAATGTTTTAATACAATCGCTAACGATAAAAATATAGATTGAATCCACAGGACAAAGTGGTACAGTACTAACAATGTATGAAATATCCAATGGAGATTTGAGTCTAAACCAGGAATTCCATGGAATTCATCCGGTGATGCTCGAGAAGGCCCTGAACGTCCTAGTGAAGAGAAGCAGGGCCCAGCTGCTGAAAGATGAAGACAACAGAATAGCAGGTGTCAAGATTGTGTAAATCCAGTACAAATACAAGAAACTTCACGACTTTATGTGTCTGTAAATCCGGGTCACTGCTAAATTTTCGCGCTTTTTTTTTTTTTTTTTTTTTTTTTTTTTTTTTTT
>JAKTWW010000245.1:0-54358 GCA_030582255.1 Hansenula subpelliculosa
TTCCTTAATTGTTTCATTCATGATGTTCTTTATAACCTTTTAGATATGATCAATTCGGCACAACTAATTAACAAAACAAAACAAAACAAAAACAAAAACGAAAAACATATTTAATACTGCATGAAGATATCTCCCTTCTATAGACTTGACGAAATTTAATTCAATACCATTTAGTTTAGAGTCAAGAAATGTAGAATTTGTGTCATTAATCTGATTGTACATTCTGTCAGAATACAAAGTGTCGATACAGCTTTCGCGATTCCAGCCGGGTGACGCCCTGGTTACAACTTTACGTGGCCCGGCGCAACTCCTTGATCTTTGAAATTTTCTGAATTGTCAACCATTTGCTTATGAACACGCGAAAGGTTAACATCAAATAAGAACCACTATTAATTCACTTTCAAACTTGAATTGATCTTTAGTTGGACTACTGTGCATTTGTTGATTACTATTCAATTAGGTACCAACTTCGTTCAACAAAAAAAAAATTGGTCAAAATGAAGATGTTAACAAAGGTATGTTTACATTTCGAATTCAAAACATTCGAGGCATAGCTCTTTTATAAAAAGAACAACAACATCAATGAATATTGAGATATTTTAAAGAATATGCAATTCCTGGATGATTTAATTTTGATAACACAAATACTAACAAAAGACCTTAGTTTGAGTCCAAGTCTTCGCGTGCGAAAGGTGTAGCCTTCCACCCAACAAGGTATGTTCAATCTTGACAGATCAATAAGATCTCGGAACCAAAATACTGAAAATACTAACAAAATGTAATAGACCATGGATCTTAGTTTCATTACATTCATCAACAATTCAATTATGGGATTACAGAATGGGTACTTTGATTGATCGTTTTGAAGAACATGAAGGTTCTGTTCGTACTGTTGATTTCCATCCAACTCAACCTCTTTTCGCTTCTGGTGGTGATGATTATACTGTTAAAGTTTGGTCCTTAGATACAAGAAAATGTTTATTCACATTGAATGGACATTTAGATTTTGTTCGTACAGTTTATTTCCATCATGATTTGCCATGGATCATTTCAGCTTCTGATGATCAAACTATTAGAATTTGGAATTGGCAAAATCGTTCAGAAGTTGCTTGTTTAACAGGTCATAATCACTATGTTATGAGTGCTCAATTCCATCCAACTGAAGATTTAATTGTTTCAGCATCATTGGATCAAACTGTTAGAGTCTGGGATATCTCAGGTTTAAGACAAAAACATTCAGCTCCACAAAACAATTTTTACGAAGAACAATATGGTCGTCAAAACGTTCCACAACAAGATATTTTCGGTAACACTGATGCTGTTGTCAAATATATTTTAGAAGGCCATGATAGAGGTGTCAATTGGGCTTCTTTCCACCCACGTTTACCATTAATTGTTTCAGGTAGTGATGATCGTCAAGTCAAATTATGGAGAATGAGTGAAACCAAAGCATGGGAAGTCGATACATGCAGAGGCCATACCAACAACGTTTTAAGTGTTTTATTCCATCCTCATCAAGATTTAATTATTTCTGTCGGTGAAGATAAAACTATTAGAGTTTGGGATTTGAACAAACGTACTCCAGTCAAACAGTTCAAGAGAGATCATGATAGATTCTGGTTAGTAGCGTCTCATCCACACATCAATTTATTTGCAACATGTCATGATTCAGGTGTGATGGTTTTCAAATTAGACCGTGAACGTCCAGCTAATGCCATCTATCAAAATCAGTTATATTACATCAACAGTGATAGACAAGTTCAAATTTTTGATTACGATAAGCAAGTTTCATCATTACCAACATTGTCCTTAAAGAAAATTGGAAATACTTGGAATAATTTGAGAACTCTTTCATATAACCCAAGTTCACGTTCAATTTTAGTCACAACTGGTGATCAATATGCTTTAATTGGCTTACCAAAAGATATCACTGGTGCTATTGAGCCACAAGATTTGAAATTAGGTGACGGTAACAATGCTGTTTTCATTGCTCGTAATAGATTTGTCGTTTACTCTAAATCTACCCAAAACCTTGAAGTTAAAGATCTTGATAACTCCACAACTAAAACCATCAAATTAGATAGTAATGTCAAAGATGTTGTTTATGGTGGTCCAGGCTCTGTTTTATTATTGAAAAATAACTCAGTTGTTCACTATGATGCTCAACAAAAGAAAGTTTTAGCTGAAGTTCAGGTTAACAATGTCAAATATGTTTCATGGTCATTAGATGGTCAATATCTTGCTTTGTTAAGTAAACATACTATCACAATCGTGAACAAAAAATTGGAAGTCATTACTTCAATGCATGAAACCATCCGTATCAAGAGTGCTGCATGGGAAGAAACAGGAATTCTATTCTATTCAACCTTAAACCATATCAAATACACTTTACTAAATGGGGACAATGGTATTATTAAAACTTTGGAATCAACCTTATATATTACTAAAGTTTCAGGTAGAGATGTTTACACATTAAACCGTGATGGTGAAGTTGAAATTGTTAAAATTGATAGTACTGAATATCGTTTCAAGAGAGCTTTAGTCAATAAGAACTTTTATGAAGTTCTACGTTTGATTAGAACTTCTAAACTTGTTGGTCAAAACATTATTGCTTACTTACAGAAAAGTGGTTATCCAGAAGTTGCCTTACAGTTCGTTCAAGATCCACAAACTAAATTTGAACTTGCCTTAGAATGTGGTAATTTAGAAGTCGCTTTACAAGAAGCTAAAGTTTTAAATTCTGCTCAAATTTGGGAAAAACTAGGTGAGGAAGCTTTAAGACAAGGTAACGGTTCAATTGTGGAGTTAGTTTACCAAACCCAACATCAATTTGACAAGTTATCATTCTTTTACTTGATAACTGGTGATTTTAACAAATTATCTAAAATGGAAGCTATTGCTGAACAACGTGGTGATATTGGTAGTTTCATTCAAAATACCATTTACAACAACTCGACAGAAAAAAGATCAGCGCTTTTTGCACAAGCTGGCTCTTTGCCATTAGCTTATGCCACTGCTAAAACCAATGGCCATGAAGAATTAGCTGCTGCTATTTTAGAACAAGCTGGTTTAACTGAAGATGATATTGAATTACCAGACATTCACTTGGAACCAACCACCAAACCAGAACCCGTCACTGCGGGTCTATTAGACTGGCCATTAAAACCAGCTACTTTATCATATTTCGAAAAAGCTATCCTTGGTCAACTTGAAGATCTTGATATTAATGATCAAGTTGCTGATGAAGAAGAAACACATTCTGGCTCTAAAGATGTAAATGCATTTGATGAACCAACATTATTTGAAGATGAAGAAATTGGTGAGGATGACGGTGGTTGGGATTTGGGCGATGAAGACCTGGAAGTCGAAGATGATAACGATGAACTTGAAATAGAGATTGAAGAAGGAGCAGTCCCAGCTGGTGAGTTATCTCATTGGTTGCGTAACTCTAAAGTTGCTGCTGGTTATGCTGCTGCGGGTGCGTTTGATACTGCTGCTCAAATTTTGAATAGACAAGTTGGTGTTGTTAACTTTGAACCATTACGCTCTCGTTTCTTACAAGTCTATGAAGCTTCTAAATTATCATTACCAGCATCAGATGAATTACCACCAATTAAAACATACATCCGTTCAGATATTGAAGAAGATGATCTTAATAAAGTACTTCCATTCTTACCTGGATTTGATGAAATCAACAAAAACTTGAATGAAGGTTTCAAACATTTCAAAGGAAATCAACTTCCAGCTGCTATCGAATCATTCCGTAAAGTGATATATATAATTGCCGTTACTGCAGTTGATAGTGAAGAAGATGAACAAACTGCTCGTGAAGCTTTAACAATTGCTCGTGAATATATTCTTGGTTTATCTATTGAATTAGAACGTCGTTCATTAGGAGCTGAAAACATCCAACGTAACTTGGAATTAGCTGCTTATTTCACCAAGGCAAATTTCAAGGCAGCACATAGAGTCAATGCTTTACAAGTTGCTATGAACCAATCATTCAAATACAAAAATTATGCATCAGCGTCATACTTTGCTACTGAATTCTTGAAGTTGGTTACAACTGGCCCTCGTGTTGAACAAGCTCAAAAGATCAAAGCTAAATCGGACACCATTGCTCGTGATGCTATTGAAATTAACTTTGATCCATATGTTGATTTTGATATCTGTGCTTCAACTTACACTCCAATATATAAAGGATCACCATTTGTTTCTGATGCTTTAGTTGGTGCTAAATATCATACATCTGAAAAGGGTAAACTTGATAAGATTACTTTGATCACAAGTATCGGAGCTCCAGCTTCTGGATTAAGAATCCGTGCATGAACACTATAAAAGAATTGTTTTCCTTCCCTTTTATACCTTTGTAAAAAAATGTTTTCATTAAAAATATACAATGATGTGATAGCTCGTTTGTAGTTGAAACTTGAATCGTGTTTCTTTGAAATCTGTTTAGAGTCTGTGTCGGTTTCATTTTCCTTGATACGAGCACGCGTTTTTTCGTTAGAGTGTTGATATTTTTCGCGTTGGTAAACAAAACAAATAACTTCTTGATGGAGATCTAAGGGAACTACATCAGGTTTCGATTAATTTGTATCAAAATAGACGAATAACGTATACAAATAGAAATCACAGCATGCCGTAAGTCTTTGGAATTGAAACAAATAAAACAAAGGCAAAACTAACAGCTTTCTAGGGAAATAATAACACTTCAGATTGGTATGTGATGTGTAATAATGTTAATTTTAATTCCAACTATAAATACTAACTACTTTCTAGGTCAATGTGGTAACCAAGTAGGGCAACAATTTTGGAGTCAATTGTGTAATGAACATGCTATAGGACCAGATGGTATGAGTACAGCCACTGGGATACGTGAAGATGAAACCAATGTATTCTTCAATAGTAATGATGATAAAAGATTCACACCGAGGGCTTTATTAGTTGATCTTGAGCCAGGTGTGGTATCTGATATTAAATCCAAAACCAACAATTTGTTTAATGAAAGAAATGTTCATCTTTCCAACACGGGGTTAGGTGCTGGTAATATATGGTCTAAAGGTTATGATTATGCTGATAGCCAAAATGAATTGTTCTTGGAAATGATTGATAGAGAACTAGATTCATGTGACAACCTGGAAGCTTTCCAATTAGTTCACTCAGTTGCTGGTGGTACAGGTTCAGGTGTTGGGTCTTACCTTTTAGAAGTTTTATCAGATCGTTATAATAAGAAATTAACTACATCGTATTCTATTTTCCCAGAAAGTGTTCAATCTTCAGATGTTGTTGTCCAACCATATAATACTGTTCTTACATTGAAAAGATTGATAGAATCATCTGATGCTAATATTGTGATAGAGAATAGTGCGCTATTGAATAATGCTATCAAAGCTTTCCAAAGCAACAGTCCCACAACAATGCAAACAAATCAATTAATATCGACAGTAATGTCCGCAACAACCAACACATTAAGATACCCAGGATATATGTACAACTCATACACGAGTATAATATCAACACTTGTTCCAACACCTGATTTACATTTCTTAGTACCAAGTTATACTCCATACACATCAGATTATGTTACAGATGCTAAACAAATAAGAAAGAGTTCAGCATATGACGTGATATTAGAGTTACTTGATAAAAAGATCAAGATGATAGACGTTGAAGATAAACACAACTCTTACATCTCTATTTTTGATATTATTCAAGGTGATTATGACCAAAGTGATATACAGAAGGCTATAATTAAAGCACAACAAAGAGCTAAATTCGTCCCTTGGAGCTCATCAAGCGTTCATGTTGCAAACGGTAAAAAATCACAACATCACAAGACATATAATTCTGATTACGTTAGTGGCTTAATGCTTTCAAATACCTCTTCTGTGATTTCACTATTAGGTAAAACTTGTAAACAGTATGACAAGATCATGAGAAGAAGTGCATTTGTTGGTGGTTATAAGGATGGTAAGCTCTTCCAAAATGGATTAGATGAGTTTAAAGATTCTAGAGAAGTTGTTCAAGGTGTTATTGATGAATATACAAAATCTGAGCTTGTGAGTTATTTGGATGACGATGTCGAAGATGAAGATGTTGAACTATAAGGTCGAGGAATTTGCTAAATAATTATTTTTATTATCTCTATATATGAATAGATTCCTCTATTATAAATATTACAAACATGTAGTTATACAATGGTAAAGTCAGGTAAAATATTAAATTCTCTGTGATATCTGATGTCCACTATTATTTCGAGAAAACAATTTCCTTGGTAATGGCGCTGGTGGTGGAACTTTTTTGGATATTGAATTTATAGATGTGCTAGAGTTATTTGTTTCAGGTACAGTCAATGTATCTTTTGTTGGTAAAGGCGAATCAGGTGCTGAATTTTCTTCATCACACGCTAGCCATTTTATAGATAAGCATCTTGTTGCTAATCTTTTTGTTGTTTCTGTCTGATGCCAAAATTTTGATTCACTTCGTCCTGCAAAGTAATTCAAAAGAGATTTTAACTTATCTTTTTTGTATTGTGTATCTTCAAATTGAGAGCATTTCAAAATTGGGTATAACACACGCAAGAACGTATTTCTCACGCTTTCCTCTTCCTCAGATAGGTTTCTCAGCTCTCGTAAAAGCACATCAATCAAGACGTTTAAATCATTATGATAGAATAAATCAGATGTTTTAGTGTTTGTGAATATCAAGTATAGAACTTTTGAAATCATAATTTGTAGACAGCGATCTTCTTCTCTATTGAAGTACACCAATAAACACTCACTGAAGTTTCTGAAAGTGGTATGTGTTGCTATTGAATGAAACACCATGTTTTCAATATCATACTCACGAGACACAATCATGAATTGTTCATTCACTGCAAGGATAACCTTAAATTTAGCAAAGTTGAACACATCTTCATCAGCATCTACCACAACAAGCGACTCAAAGATATAATTTACAAAAAAAGTATCAATTATTGACAACTCTTCCACCGACAATGACAAGTATTTACATATTTGAAACATCAAATCTAATTGAATTGTTGAAGCCTTCCGTATCATGCCAATTGTTGGTGGCTCACGACTTTCAGCTGAGAAAATCGCCAAGTTTTCAAAGTTCTGATGCAAGTTCTTGTATAACACATGGAAACCATGATAGTCTTGGACGACTTGTAATATTGAAGCATCATTCTTACAGTCTAATAATAGCACATAACTGACAAACAACTTGAAATTTTGTTCCAAAAGATCAATGTTCAAGAAAGATAGCATCTTGGAAACACAAAATATTCTGTGTGCTTCATATATAGCTGAATTAATCAAATATATACCACATCTGTAGAAGTCTTGATCATTTGTAACGTAAATTTGAATATGGTCAGAAACTGTCTTAATGAAAGTGACAAGTTTCGTATTGGCTATATCGAAGTTTTCCAGCTCTTCGCAGATTAAGGTTTGCTCAATATATCCCCAAAACTCTTGGTCATTTGGAAATATCAGATCCTCCATCCTCAATCTTTGGTATGATATAGCTCACCTTTGAAATCAATGGCATGAATAAAATGATATTCCAAGGGGGAATGCGACAATAATGACAAAAGAAGAACTCGTAAATTCTCTAAAACTGATACGTCAATAGTCCTATTCTGCTTATCCTGATAACAAAGGCCCCCAAACCTCTTCTTCAGCTTCAGACACTCCTATCTCGTGGAAACTTGACAAGTTGATGGATTTGCGTAAACATTATTGACGAGTCCAAATTTCGAGAAACAAAAGCGGTATTGACACGAGAATTTTGGCGGCGTAAAAGGGAATGGGATTTGTATGGAGAAGCACATCTACAAACAACAATTAAAGTGATGTTAGGCAATAGGAAGATGTCCTTGAATGAGGTAAGTAGCTCTGACTGTTATAACTGTTATCTACTATGAGAGTGCTGACGTGTATATAGGGATACGATCTAGTCGAGAAAGCGGAACGTTGTGTCGCCAAAAGAGAGTATAAGAGTGCTTCAACACTTTATAAAGATGCTAGTAAACTGTTCACCCAGAACATAGGTTCAACTGAGAACGAAGAAGTAAGTGCTTATCTCATTTTACAGGAACATTTATTAACATTTTATTTTTCAGGTGAATCGTGCGCTACAAATGCTAGCTGATGAAAACATAAGACGTGCAAATGAGCTTTCGTTATTACAAAACAAGAAAGTAACGTCAAAACCATCAAGAAACCAACAATCCATATATTCCCCATTGAGTCCCATCAATAAGCAAGGCGCTGACAACATATCTGCCTCGTTAGCATCTGCTAGAGGCTTACCCACTCCCAGCTCTCCTATTGATAACTTAGTGAATGAAGAAACAACAGATCCTATAACCAAATTTCAAGTTCAAGTGCATAATCTAATCAAACCACCAAGTTTAAATACCAACATTGATATTTCCCAAACCCCCAAAAATGTCAAATTATCTGGAAAGTCAATTGAAGAATTAGAGTTGGAAAACAGAACATTGAAGCAATTGCTAAGCACTTATAGTGAGAACATTCAAGTATATGAATCATTTCATAAAAAACTCAAGGTTAATTTGAGAAACTATCTAACTACTTTGAAAACTGAATTACAAGAACAAGAAAAACAAAAAAAGATCGCTAATGATAAAAAGCTTGAAATGATGGACAAGGATAACAAAAGACTTGAGAGCCAAATCAAAAAGCTAAAGGAAAGATGGAATGAGTTGGTCGAAAGTGCAAAGAGAAGAAGGGAAGATAATCAAGAAAAGAAGGATGAAAAATAAGCTACAACAAAACTACTATATTCAATGAACTAGAATTAAAAAGTGTATACGACAGACTAGACTTAAGAAGAAGCTTTGATACCATTCATCATTTCTTCTTTGGTGATTAAATGACCAATCGTTTCAATGTGACCCAATAATTCGTCCACATTATTTGACCATTCATTTAATAAGTCATTTGAATCTTTTGGTTTAGCAAAGCTCACTACCTTAGCTGGTCTATTGATTTTAGCAAAAATGGTACCTTGGTTGACTAGAGTACTGATGAAATGTTCAGTTTCAGTTTCTTCTAAATCTAATAATTGATTCAATCTTAATATTGTTATTCTTGTGTAGTATGTGGAAACAACTCTCAAATTATGTTCAATGACTCTATTACGTAAGTCTTTCCAATGCTGTTCATTAGCTTTATCTTTATTGTTGAAAAATTCACTCTTTTCCAGTTCTTTGCTGTAAACATCTTTAATTATTGGCCATCTCATCAACTCTTGTGTGATGAAAGATTTGACTAATTTGCTGTGCAAATCAAGTTTTCTCAAATTAGTGTCCAAATCCAATTTTTGAATCAAGTCATGTTGTAAGTTGTCATAAGGGGATAAAATTAAGAAATAAACAATGTTAATCAAAATTGGTTTCCATTTAGCATCATCTTTCTTGATGTCTTCGATTTCATATATTGATAAATAATATTTGGCAATGTTTAGGTAGTCATGATTGTGTAGACCAATCTTTATTAATAATTGATAATATTGATATTTAATATCTTGGTATTTATCAACCTGTAAAGTTTTCACTAAGATCTTTCTTGATAAGATAGTAGCTTGACTGAAATCACCTTTTAAAATACATAATTCAACTTGTTCCAAGATAAATTCCATTTTTTCTCTTAAATCCATAGAACCATACGTTTCAACTTGTAGTTCAACCAAAATATCAGTAGCGTCATCAATTTTACCTTGAGTTCTTCTAATATGTGATAGTTGTCTACTAACTCTAGCTCTTTCAACTTCAACAAAGATTTTGTTTTCTGTAACGGTTCTTATTGTTTCAATAACTTCAATTTTAGTGTCTAGATCTGGAGTTTTATCCAAGAAAGTCATTGCTTCCTGAATGAATAGTTGAACAGCCAATTTCAATTGACCATGTTTCTTTGAAAGCAAGACTAATTGTTCATTCAAGGCTTTCCAATCTTTGTTTTCCCCTAGTAAATCAACAATTTTGACTAGAACTCTCTTGGAAGAAGCTAAATCAGAAGCTTGACGAGTTTGCTTTTCTAAAAGTAAGAGTTTTTCTAAAGCAGCCTTATAATCATTCTAGATTGTGAAGTTAGTACTTCTGGTTCATCATCCAATCGCCACCACAGTGCCAGCATGTATACATACCTTTCCTAAAACATCAATTTGTGGGAATTGTTCGTCCAAAAGTTCGGAGTAATCCTTTTCAGCTTTGAGTGGAGCGTCTCTGGACATCTTTGGTAGTAATTGTGTGGTTGATGTGTTGATAACTCGTTGTTCAAACCTCTTTTGTTGACGTTTGATCTTGCCTTCAAATTCAAAACCTGTTTTTCCAATTCTCGATACAAAATCGCCGCGCTGCGTAACCAGCGAAATTTTGGTCGGTGTGGTTCCTACCGATGAAGCTTTCAAAAAAAATTTAATTTCGTCTGTATAAACTCATCTCAGTATTGATTGAATACAAGTTATCAAGTGTTTTACCCAGATATCCAGGATGGCAGGATCTCAGTTGAAACAGTTGAAAGCTGCCCTAAGGGAAAACGGTCTTACTGGTCAAACAAATGTCAAAAGAAAAGGGAAAAGCTCAAAGAAAGCTCCTTCAGACACTCGTCGTGATGATAGAGAAGAAAAGATTCAAAAAATTAGAGAACAGTTTAATCCATTTGAAATCAAAGTCAATAGAAATAAAACTGAAACTAATGGTAGATTTATTAAGGGTGCTCAAGGTAAACCAGGTATTTCAAAACAGATTGGTGAAGATCAAAGAAAAGCTGCTTGGGAAGCAGCAAAAGCTAACAAACATAAAAGTGGTTTATTAAGAGATCGTCGTTTTGGTGAAAACGATGCTTCTTTGAATCCAGAAGAAAAAATGTTGGAACGTTTCACTCGTGAAAGACAGCTTCAGTCATCTAAAACGAACCTTTATAATTTGGATGATGAATCAGATGAAGATGATGATGAAGGTTTAACACATTATGGTAAATCGTTATCACTGAAGGATGATTTCCAAGAAGATGATTTAGAAAACTCTGATGATGAATTCATGAGACCAAAGAAAAGACAATTAGAAGTTGATGATTTGGACGCAAATGCAGGCTCCGAAGAGCCAGCTCCAAAAAAGAAAACTAAAGCAGAAGTTATGAAGGAAGTTATTGCTAAATCAAAATACTACAAAGAACAACGTCAAATGGCACAAGAAAGAAGAGAAGGTCAAATTGAAGAATTGGACGATGAATATGCAGATGTTTTACAAGAACTAGGCTCCATTCCAAAGACAAAAGCACCTGCATTTTCTGCTCCAAAAGATCCAAAAGCTATAAATTATGAACAAAGTGTTAGAGAATTGAACATGGAAAGACGTGCTGCTCCAGCTGATCGAACCAAAACTGAAGAAGAATTGAAAAAAGAATGGGAAGAGAAACAAAAAGAATTAGAACAAGCTAGATTAAGACGTATGCAAGGTGAAGATTATGGTGCTGAAAAAGGACCAGACGAATTGGATGATGATTTCTGGGGTGAAGCAAGTGGCGATGATGCTGACGGATTTGCCGTTGATAACAGTGACGCTCAAGCTGACGAATCTTCTGGAGAAAGTGATCATGAAGCCAAATCATTTACAAGCTCTAAAAACAAAGTCTCATGTCCTCAAAACTTAGAAGAATTACACACTCAACTAGAAAATGTTCCATTAAAAGATACACTAGCTCATATTAAGAAAGTTGTTGATCTTTACTCACCAAGATTCCAAGCTGGTAACAAAGAAAAACTTGCAGTTTTCACTATAGTCATATTTCAACATATTTTATACCTTTCGGAATCTGAACATGTCAATGATGACGAATTCTCAGAAGTTCAAGAATCATTGATATCAACATTAAAGAAACTTTCAGAAAAGTTCCCAACCGAATTAACTGAATTTTTACGTGAACAAATCAAAGATATTCAAGAAAGAACCACCAAGACCATTTCTGGTGACGATGAATACCCATTGATCTCTGACTTAGTATTTTACAGTTTAGTTGGTATGCTTTATTCAACTTCCGATCATTATCATCTTGTTGTTACACCATCTTTGATCTTGATGGGTCAAACTTTAGAACAACTTAAATATGATACGTTGAATTTAATAGTTGCTGGTACATTTGTATCAGATACTGTCTTACACTACCAAAGAATTGCCAAAAGATATATACCCGAAGTGACATTTTTTCTACAAAAAGCCTTACTCTCGTTATCACCAAAGGATATCAAACATTATTCCATTGGTGCTAAACCAGATGTTAGATTGCCATTGAAGAAAAAATTAAGTGGTAAAGATGCTGAGTTAAGAATCACTGATGTTGAACGTGAATTAAAAGAATCTCATAAAGAAGCTTTGTTTAAAAAGATAATATCTGTTATAGAATATGCTTTAGATACATGGAAAGAAAAAACTGCATTTATAGAGATTGCCAATCCATTTGTTGTGATACTCACTGAACTCCAAGCCTCATATCCAGAATTGAAACAGGTTTCTCAACTGTTAGAAAAATTCACTAGATTATTGAAATTTGCAAAAGATGAACGTAAGCCATTAGATTTACAAAGTCATAAAAAATTGGCAATTGCAACATATGCTCCTAAATTTGAAGAAAACTTCAACCCAGAAAAGAAATCTTATGATCATGATAGACAAAGACAAGAAGTTAACAAAATGCGTCATCAAATCAAACAAGAGCGTAAAATCGCTATGCGTGAAGTACGTAAAGATACTAGATTTGAAGCAAGACAACAAATTCAAGAAAAGAAAGACCAATATGATGCATATCACTCCAAGATGGCAAGTATTTATAACTCTATTAATACTACTGAAGGGGCTGAAAAGAACGCTTATGATCGTGAAAAGAAAGCGCGTAAAAACAAGAAATGAGGTAAATAGATACAATCAATTAGATGTTCTGCGTATATTATTAGAAAATGACGTAGCTATTAAAGAAGATGTGTATTAATACCTAAACACGAACAGAAAACTCAATAGCAAAATGTAATGATTTGAAATATAACATTCTTAATTTCGTGAAATCTCATAATCCTTATAAAACTGGTTCAACAACCCTAAAACACCAGGATTCTGTGCATTTTCACCATCGGCTTCATTTGCATCAGTTTGAGGTAAAGCGGTAATGTAAGACTCTCCAAGTGCCAGATGTTCTGGTTCGTGATGTGCAGTTCTAGGGTCTCTAAAGTTCCCTCTTCCTCTTGCATCAGCTTGGGTAGTCATGAATGATTGAGATCCAAAGTCTTCGTGATGTGCATGCCATTGAACAGGACTCTGAGGTTGACTCATTTTGCCAGCATGAATTGAATGATGAAGTGGATGCATTTTGTTTATTTTTTGAATTGGACGACCATTTCTATGAGTTTCATTATTTGAGTAACTATCAATAAAATGTAAATACGATTTCATCATCTTGTCTTCACCAGATTTATAATACGGGCCCCTTGGATCATTAGCATTCTTCTTCGCTACAGATTTTGCAGTTGGTTTGGCTTTGTCAAAGTTGAACATTGCAAAAGTGCATACATAACCTAAACCATCAACATGCACAGAGAACTCTCTGAAGAAATCCACTATTCTATTTGAAGATTTAGGTAGTGAAAACCATAGAATGAACGGTGTCAGAATAAGACTTGATAATTCTCTGACTAGTATGAATGCCTTCAAATCAAAGTATTCACAGAACTCATTTTTGACTTCATCTGTATGATATTTCCCTTCCCAGCGTTGTGGTAAATAATGAGTGAAAGAAGCGACATGTCGCAAGCTAGCTTCTGAATCAAAAACTTGATATTCTTCAGGAATTGCTCCATGACATATGGCCCATATTGTACCAAAGACACTAATGTAAAACAACACTGTCTTATCTTTGGTAATTTCAAAATTGAAAAACATATCTGGGTCAACAACTGATAGGATACCCAATACCGCAGCAAATGAACCTGAAATGAATGAAACGAATTTTAAAACCAATACTGTCTTTTCTTTGGGGAATTGGTCAACATATTTTGATGCTTCGGGGACGCTTAGATGAATCCTTCTTTGAAAAATATGGAAAAGTTCATTAAACTCTCTGAACTTCCATTCAGCAAATGGAGTATATTGTCTTGATCCAATTGATCCAGGATTTCTTCTATATTCGTTGAAGTAACGGAAGAAATATAATAAGATGAAATACGCAACAATGAGTGGAGCTAATATAATATTCAAAACACCAGCCAACATAAACCTTTTGGAAAGTTCGTCTGATAATTCTTTTCTTTTAGACTCTTTCAAAAACTGTTGCCTTATTTGTCCTGTCTCATTAAATACAAATCCAGAAATACAAAGATTCAAATTCCATTCCAGCGTTCTTGTCAACATGTTCTTTCTATATCCAGGAATTGGAAGAGTCAAGTCTAATATATCTTTGTTGTACAATGCAATGAAGTAGTTTTCTTTTCTCATGATCCGATTTGCTATATCATGAGCATCTATCCTTGACTTGGACTTCATATCTGAGACGTTGGAGGTGATTGCATTTTGATCTTTAAGCAGCATAATCCTTCTAACGACAACTTGCCATGATACTGTTTGTAAATCCTTATCTGAGATGTCAAGAAGGTAGTTATAGAATTGGTGGACCTCTCGAAGATCTTGGGAATCTAAGTATAGCTGTACCACTTTCAAAATAAAGTATATGTAGAAGAACCAAAGGAAAAGCTTGGCGAGCGGGTTTATACTGGCATAACATTGATTCACTCTAATATCTGCTAGGCTTTTAACATTCGAATCCTTTAATTTGGAATAGTCAATACAGTTTGTGAGATAAGTGGAAAAGTAAACAACAAATGCCAACGTTGCAAGATCTAGTGCTCTTGATAATAAAATTGCATAATAACCACTTCCAAGGTAGTATAGATAAACATCTTGAAGAAATTTATCCAAATTTTCGATATTGGCCCATTTCCATAATGCACGCTCTCTTGGATTTAATATCCCAAGTTTTGCCCTCCTCACGCGTTCATCTTCAGCTAAACTTGATGATGGGTCACGATTAACTTTCTTGTATGATGTGTTGACATCATTTTTTTCTGGTGTATCATTATGCAGTGGTAATGTAAATGGTGTGGAAGATGGTAAGTTTCGTAAGCTTGGAATTTTTATATTCTTATTGATTTGGCCTTTTAGATTATTCAACTTGTTTAATCCTTTAGCAGCTTTGTTGTGATGTTCATTTGATGGCGACTCCGGCTGTACCATAATAGACATGGGCACATCATCGTCATTCTCTGTACCAGCTTCATTAATAAAGTCCAAGTGATTAGGATCTTCAATTCTGTCGATATCATCCTCATGCTGCTTATTGTCTGATGGTTGATCTGATCGAAATCCTTCAAATAAATCATCATGATGGAACTCGTTATCTGAAATACTCTCCTGATCAGACTCTATCAGCGACCTATTACGACTTTCATCTTGTGAATTGTATTCATCTCTTATACTTGATAACTCTGTCTCAGCATCTCTAACATTGGAATTGACACCAAATACACGAGATAAAAAAGTTGGTGGATGCTGAGATGACATGCTGGGGTTGACTTTTTATCGTTCACCTTGTTTGCGAGACGATCAACGTGAAGGGATGCAGCGAGATCAACTTGGTGTAAGCTTGACTAAAGATTACAGCCTGATGATGGATGTAATGTGTGTAGGAGTTATGAATTGGTACCTTATACTAACAGTGGCGATTGAGCTTATTTCACGTCAAAGTTTTATGTTAAGCAAAGCTTTAAATCGAGCCTTATCAAAAAATCACGTTAAGGGACACACATTTAGCGACACATACAAAATTTTGACAACTACACAGCAAAATTGAAACATTTCCCAATACGTTCCCATTAATATACAAATGCGATCAGGAGAATCTTGGAGTAACTACCACCTTGTCTTGAAGATGTCCTAGTAGAGAAGCTGTTTTATTTTCCCCTTCTTCAGACACCACGACTTCCTGTAAGAAATCAGTTTGAGAACCCTTACCAACATCCATAACAATATTACCTAACTTCATTGTTAATTTACCAGATTTATGCACTCTTAATTTACCAACGAGACCCTCAAGTTGTGGTTCTTCTTTTTCTTCTGCTGTGGAGCTAACTTCTTTTGCTTCTGACTTTGGTTCACGCATGCTTATATCACCATCTTCTTCTTTCTTGGTTTTGACCTCATGTGATTTTGATTCCCTAGCTGCTTTTGTTTCCTCATTTTCTTCAAATTTTGGTAGCACTCTAGGAAGTTGAACAAATATAAACTTCTTTGGATCATTATCTGCCTCTATGATTGTTTTCACTATAGAAATATGGTCTTTGTTTAATCTTTTTGTTTCTTCCATAGCTTCTGTAGGGTCAACTGATAAGAATTCGCTTTGCAATTGTAAATCATTCAGTTTCTTTTGTAATTCAGTATCCTTTTCTTTCAATACTGCACTGAGATCTTTTTCTTGGGGTTCTTCTTTCACTGGCAAGGATTCATCTGTATTCTCAGCTGATCCAAAAGATTCTGGTGATTCTGAGCGTGGAACTTGCTTCTTCACAGCTTTCAAATCACCTGCCTCAATGTGTTCATGACGTACTGGTCTAACTGGGAATAATTCAGTATGTTCGGGATCAAATTTATATTCTTTACTCATATCAATTTTTGCCGGATCATCATCATCTGAATCTGAATCAACACCTACTGAAACACTTCTTGGTGTCCCCTCTCTTTTCACTAGATTACTCAGGTATTCTGGAGTTGGTGATGCTGAAGTTGATCTTGTAAATGATTGAGTTGAGCTAGTCATAATATTACCAGAAGCTAATGGACCGGCTTGAACTAGATGTGTACCTGCTAATGCTCTACCTCCTCTTCCACCGCGACCCCCACGGCCTCCTCGAACCCCTCCTCTTCCTCTAGAGGAATTACCCCTTGTAGCTCCTTGGTTTAAACCTTCTGGAGCTGTAGTAGGAGCTTCAGCGTCTCTTTCTTCTTTAGATCTTCTTGCAACAACTTTTGGTTTGAATTTTAGACCAGGTTTTGCCCCAGCAGCTGGAGTGGAACGACGAGACAAAGAGTCCAAACGCGAACTTGTGGGTATCTTGTCTGACATTATGTGGTAATGCTAATATACCAATACTATGATGCACTTCAATGATCAGCTTATGTGTACTATGATTTCCAATTGTTATGAACTCTCTGGATCTATATCTCAAAAAAATTGTATGAGAACCAGTTGATTCGTGAATTTACCCGGAACTCATCGCTTCAAATTTTTTTTTGGTTTTTATTTCGCGAACTGCATAAGCACATAGAGAAAAATTTAGATTAGTATTAAAGTCATTAAATTCTGCAAGTTATTCTAGTTTAAGGCTACTATCTCAAAGACTTAACGGTACTCAAAATGGCAAAATTCAATAAGGGAAGTAGCAGACCTAGATCTGTACCAGAAGAAGATTTTGGAATGGACGAAGTTGACTCTTTTCATGCTTCAAGAGAGAAGATTTTGTTAGATGAAGCTGCTCCAAGTAGGAAAACTTATCAAGATGATGAAGAAAGTGATGAAGAAGTCATGGGTGTTTCGAACGCTGAAAGTTCGGAATCAGAAGATGATGATGATGCCGAATTCTTTGGTAAAAAGGATGAAGAAGAAGAATTAGAAGACGATGGTGCATGGGGTTCAACTAAAGGTACTTATTATGGTGCTGATGAGTTAGATGATGATGAATCCGCTAAACAAATAGAAGAAGAAGCTTTACGTCAACAAAAAAAGCATTTGCAAGAACTCAATATGGATGATTATGTGGATGAGGAACTTGAGGAAGAATGGAAAAAGAATGCCAAAAAACATGATTTTGGTAGCGCCGTTGCATCAACTAACAAGAATCTTGAAACTTTCCAAAACATTTCACAACTAGATCCAAAAGCTAAACGTAAATATATTTCAACTTCGCATCCAGAATTTTTGCCGCTGTCAAAAGAACTATCAAAACTAAAGCCATTATTAGATAATTTGAAAGAACGTAAAGATCAAAATGAAGTTTCCAACGTCAAATTTATAGCTTTATCTGCATATTTAGGTGCTATAAGTTCTTATTTTGCCATCTTTCTAAGTTTATTGAAAGAGAACGAACCATTCACAATGAAAGAGCATCCAGTCATGGAAGGTATTTTAAGTACAAAGGAAGTTTGGAGACAAGCAAGCGAATTGCAAGATATGGAAGATTCAATAAGTGAAGATGAAGATGAAGATCTAGAAACCAAATATCCTCAACAACAAGCATTTTCTGAAGAAGCTTCTGATGAAGATGTCTTCAATTCAGCTTCTGAAAGTCTAGGTGAAGAAAGTGGTGAAGAAAGTGGTGAAGAAAGTGATAATGGAGAAGCTAGTGATGTTGAAATTGACATCAGTAAACCTCGTACATTCAAGAAGGTCAAACCACAAGTTGAAGAAGATTTTGCTGAAGGTCAAATTGCGGATGTTGATGCAGAGGAAAAGAAAGCTCGTAAGCGTACGTTACGTTTCTACACTTCTAAAATTGATCAACAAGCTAGAAAGAAAGATGAAAAATACACTGGTGATTTGGATATTCCTTATAAAGAACGTCTATTTGAAAGACAGCAAAGACTTATTGAAGAAGCACGTAAACGTGGTCAACATGATGACCATGGTGAAGATTTAGGTGCAAATGACGACTTTGATTCTCAAGATGAACAAGATGCTAAAGAAGTCAATGATGGTTTTGATGATACCTATTATAACACCATCAAATCCTCCAAGATAGGTGATAAAGAAAAAAGAAAAGAAGCTCATGAAAAAGCCGTTAAAGCTGCTAAAGAAGGCAAATTGGCCGAGTTGCAAGATAATTTAGGTGAAGACGGTAAACGTGCCGTTAATTATCAAATCATGAAAAATAAGGGTTTAACACCTCATCGTAACAAAGATAACAGAAATTCACGTGTTAAGAAGAGAAAGAAGTATGAAAAGGCTCAAAAGAAACTCAAATCTACTCGTGCAGTTTATTCAGAGCCAACTGGTGCTTATGAAGGTGAAAAAACTGGTATCAAAAAGAATTTATCAAAATCTGTCAAATTTTAATTCAATGTATAAAGCTATGTATCATATAGAAATATCAAGATTAGTTAACGAGTTATTAAATCACTTGTATCCACCGAATCAGTACTAACTTCTAATATTTCTTGTAACAGTCCAGAAAGTTCTTCCTTCGTGAGCTTAAATGATTCTAAATCCCAACTTAAAAACTCTCTGGTTATATGTTTCTACGTAAATGTTAGTATGAGGTCTATATGAATGGATGTTATACTCACTGCTCGGGTCACTGATTCCTTGTCAGTCTCCACTTCCTTCTTAGACGAAAGACAATTTTCATTCATGATCTCATAGGCTCTTTCAATAATATAAGAAGGTATACCACATGCCTTTGCACAACTTAATTCTGTTAATACGTGATACAGTTGAACTTTCATGACTTATACATACTTTATACCAAAACTGTTTGTAGCCAATCCCTTTTTCAATTGATATAAATAAACCAATTTCTCATTCCCACTTGGACCTTCATCTCTTGCAGGTTGAAACATTACATCCATATGGCTATGTACCACTCTTGTTGAAACAGGAAGCACATTACTTTTAAAAAGTTCATGGAAATGTGTTGTTACTAAAGCTCTTGAAGTATGTTCACCTTGTGAAATATTTTCGATTATTGAACCCAACAAAGCTGAACCACCAATAATATCGGTCCCCTTACCAAACTCATCAATCAATAAAAGACTCTTCTGCGTAGCTATATGTAAATTTTTGCTCATTTTTTGAAGATCGATGAGGAAGGTACTTTCACATTTTTCTAACGACTCCATTGTAGCTATTCTCGTAAGTATTTTATCTGTAACTCCAATTTTAGCGTACTCAGCTGGTATGTAACAACCAAGATGTGCCATATATACAATAAGGCCAATCTGTGATAAATATAATGATTTTCCAGAAGCATTTGCCCCTGTGATTATTGAGACCTGGTTTTCTTCAATGTTTGTATTATTTGGAATATAAGATGTAACAAGATGTTCATACAAAGGATGTCTACCAGCTTTGATCTCAATCACTGTTGACTCGACAATTTCTGGTTTGACATAATCATTCAACATGGAAACTGATGCCAATGACATGAAACAATCAAGCTCTGCAAACAAGATTCCAGCTCTAAGTAACATGTTAGAGTAACCTATAAGCTCAGTTTGTAATTGATAAAGGAACTCAATCTCTAGGTCAATCATAAATTGATAAACATCACCAAGATCATTATCCATATCTAATGTATAGGCTTCTTTGTAATATACATTACTACTTGTAGCGAACGTCTCTGACCATGTGTTTGGAATTTTAATATGAGATCCCAAATCCACTGAAATAAGATAACCAAGTTGAGGCATGTATACAACATTTATAGCTTCGGGATGTAACCCTGAGTAGTTTGAACAAATATGTGATGCAGCTGAGGCAAGGGTTGTCTCCAACTGGTCATAATCTTTTCTAAAAGTATCCAAAAGAGTATCTAAGCCATCTCTGATATAGATCCTCTTCCATTGAGTTGACAAATCAAAATCAATCATTTGATTTATCCTAATATTTAGGGCCCGTAATGTTGTAACGTCAATTTCTTCTAGTATTTTAGCTAATATCTTTGTAGACTCCTTTCTTTCCAAGCAATTAACTGTCTGGTAAATTTCAATCGCGTTCTCTAGAAAGCACACAAGATTTTTCCAGCTTTTGGCATTGGGCTTGCCAATTTGAATAGAAGATAGTGTATGATTTATATTAGGTAAATGTCTTTGAAACCTAGCTAGATTAGTAACATGTTGCAAGTTCTTTTCCGATGTGAGGACCTCGACCGTATCTAATCTTTCATTAATCAACAAACGGTTGGCTAAGGGACAGCTGAACCAGTGTCTCAAAAGCTTGCATCCTAATGCTGAATGTGTGTGATTGACTAGATCAAATAAATAATGTTTCTTATTTTTATCTTGATTACACGAATATTTATCATTACCTCTAAATATTTGAAGTGCATAAAGGGATTCAAGTTCAATGTACAAAGTGTCTTCTCTGCAGTTCAACGTTAGTATAGGACTCTTCAGAGAAGTTTTGGAGTTACCAACTTACGGAGAATAGTATTCAACAAATTGAAAAAATATTTCATCATCAACATTTCTAGCATGTAGTAGAGCACAAGATTCAATTGCATTACAAAGAGCTGAGAAGCATGAAAGCTGCTTTATAGTTAGTTTATGAAATTGAAAGGAAACCCTAAGAAACCAAAACATACAGCCATTGATGATTGACGGGAACACATTAATCCATTCAATGCAAGATATATTTCTATTGGAACTGTGCCTTTTTGCAATTTTTGGATCATGGTCATTGCTAATTTGCTATTGAAAGCTCTTGATTTATTGATATCAAGAGTAAAATTTCTGGTTGATCTCTGCTCTTCTATTTCCTTACTGATATCTTCATCTAACCTAGAAGAGATTATCACTTTTGTTGGCTCTAACCTTGACAAAACTGGAGCGGAAGCCCATTGTCAATACTACTATTTCCAAGCAACATTTGCAAATTATCCATGGTATAATCATACTATGATTGAGTGCCACCTTAGTGGTACGCTCAAAGCTTGGTTCAATCGGAATATCCTCTATTATACAAAGCTTTCTTTCAGCTAATGACATGCAACAACCGCCCAACTTTCTTGAATTACTGTCCGACGTAAGCAATACATCATTAAGTAGGTTCAATTCTTCGATTTCCCCAATATCATCATCTCTATTAGATGGGGAATCCACTTCTTGTTCTTTCTCAGCTTCAACCATCTCACGTTCACTTCTTGTTTGGTAACCGCTCGTTGTAGTAGAGAGTTAAAAGTTGGTAGTAATTCATTTTTCTGGAACAAAATGTCAAAAATAACGATTCACTACAAAATCATCACACACCCGAAAAATTGTCTATTGTAATCTGAGCCTCATGATTCAGCTTTTGCACCTTCTTCTTGCTTCAATTGTAGCTCTTGCCATTCTTTGGCCAACTCAACCATCATCTTTGGGTCTAAACTAGCATCTACAACATCTTGGGGAACCTGGTTCTCGGAATGTTCTTTCACAGCAAATCTCCCTTTATTAGTCTCTGTAATCAATCTCAAATTATATTCCAATTCATCATCAACTTCAATAGTGGCAAGTTCATGCCACGTGAATAGTAAAGAATCGGTCTTTCTTGCGAATGGGTTTATATCAATCAACCAAACTCTATCGAATGGTCTTGGAAGGTATATATCAAAGACAAAATTCTCATCTGGGAATGTTTCAGCAAGTACCTCATCAAAGAAATCATCAATGAGTTCTCTAATCTTTCCCGATAAGCTATCAAGATAATCATAAAAATTCAAATCTCTTTGAGTAACACCAACAATTCTTCGGTTCTTAACGAAACATCTAAATTCAAGAGCCGGATTTATATTAAACCATTTTCTCAAAATAAGTTCATATTCAAGTTCTGTACTCTTTTGATCATCTGAGCTTTCAGCTTGCTCAACTTCATCAAATGCACTGGAAAGATCATGTGTAATATAGTTGGAAGATTTTAACAATAAGTAGACATCTGAAGCATTTTCACACTTCGTGGTATTAGTTGCCAGTATCCAATTTGCATCTCTTGGTGCAGACCAATTCAACTTTGGTGTCACTGGCCCATTTTTTTTAATATATTCCTTGATATCTTCATGTATGTCTTTGAATTGATTGAAGGTGTCAACGCCGTTACCTTGTCTCTTCGGTCTAATTTCCTCTTCTTCGTCATCACTCTCATTCAGTTCATTTTCATCTTCTGACCAGTCACTGTATTCGTCGTCTCCGTTACCAACATTAACAGCATAGTGACCATCATTTGGAAGCTCTATCCCGTCACTGGATAAGTAATCTATAAAAGCTTGAGGCAATGGCTTAATAATGTGCGCTTTTGGAACATGTTTTTGGTACTTTGGATACCATGATGAGAACGAGCAATTGATGATCTGCTCTCTGGAGACATCTATCTTCTTGAAAACATGGGCTTCACTGGACATCTTTATCCCTCTATTCCACTGGTTAAATTTCTAAATATATGACCCATCACAAGCTCATCGCTTATAAATTTTGGTCCATAGTGAAATAAATTAAATCAAATCTCAGAATTTACCCGCAAGACGGTTTTTTCATTTTTTCAACATCAACAATTTCTTTACGCGTTGAAGAAAAATAACAGAAGGCGAGAATTACATTTTGAAGTCTTTCAGCTAAACCCATAGTTTTTGCCCTGATCCCACGTCAATTGAAATCCAACAACTACAGGAAACATGGCTAAATCAGCAGTAGCGCCATCCAATGCTACTTTCAAAAACAAAGAAAAACCTCAAGAGGTTAGAAAATCAAATATATTAGCGGCCAGAGCTGTGGCAGATGCCATTAGAACGTCTCTAGGTCCAAAAGGTATGGATAAGATGATCAAAACTGGTAAAGGTGAAGTCATTATTTCCAATGATGGGCACACGATTCTTCAACACATGGCTGTTTTACATCCAGCAGCTCGTATGCTTGTTGATGTCTCTGGTGCACAAGATGTTGAAGCCGGTGATGGTACTACATCTGTTGTCATCTTAACTGGTGCTTTATTAGGTGCTGCTGAAAAATTATTACAAAAAGGTATTCATCCAACTATAATTGCTGAATCTTTCCAAAGAGCTGCTGCAAGATCTGTTGAAATCTTACTTGATATGTCTACAAAAATTTCGTTAGATGATCGTGAAGCTTTAATTCGTGCCGCTTCAACTTCATTGAGTAGTAAAATTGTCAGTCAACATAGTCATTTATTAGGTCCTTTAGCTGTTGAATCAGTTTTAAAAATCTCAAACTCAGAGTCTACCAATGTTGATTTGAATGATATAAGATTGATTAAGAAAGTTGGTGGAACTATTGATGATACAGAATTAGTTGATGGTGTTGTCTTAACTCAAAATGTTGTTAAAAATGCAGGTGGTCCAACAAGAATTGAAAAAGCTAGAATTGGTTTAATTCAATTCCAATTATCTCCTCCAAAACCAGATATGGAAAATAATGTGGTGGTAAATGATTACAGACAAATGGATAAAATTTTGAAAGAAGAAAGAGCATATTTATTGAATATTTGTAAAAAAATTAAAAAAGCTAAATGTAATGTCTTATTGATTCAAAAATCTATTTTAAGAGATGCTGTTAATGATTTATCTTTACATTTCTTATCAAAGTTAGGAATATTGGTTATTAAAGACGTTGAACGTGAAGAAATTGAATTTTTAAGTAAGAGTCTTGCATGTAAACCAATTTCAGATGTTGATTTATTTACAGAAGATAGATTAGGTTCTGCAGATTTAGTAGAAGAAATTGAATCTTCAGGTTCCAAGATTGTTAAAATCACTGGTGTGAAGAACGTCACAAGTCCAACTGTTTCAGTTATCTGTCGTGGTGCTAATAATATGGTTTTAGATGAAGCTGAACGTTCATTACATGATGCTTTATGTGTTATTCGTTGTTTAGTTAAAGAAAAGGCATTGATTGCCGGTGGTGGTGCTCCAGAAATTGAAGTTTCAAGAACATTAATGAAAGAAGCAAGATCCTTATCAGGTACTGAAGCTTTTATTTGGAATGAATTTGCTGAAGCTCTTGAAGTTATTCCAACTACCTTGGCTGAAAATGCAGGTTTGAATAGTATTAATGTTGTTACTGATCTAAGAAATAGACATGAAAATGGTGAACGTAATGCTGGTATTTCAGTTCGTCGTTCTGCAGCTACAAATACTTATGATGAACATGTTTTGCAACCCGTGCTTGTCAGTACAAGTGCTATTACTTTAGCTTCTGAAACTGTCAAATCAATCTTACGTATTGATGATATTACTTTCAGTCGATAAATAATTGGAGATGATGAAGTAGTAAATGTATAAATGTTTCTTGAAGAATGAGTTAAAATTTGTACGGTTTTGCATGCTATTGTAGTGCATATTTATTCTCTCTATATTCAATCATTTCTTTTGATTCAGTATCTTAACAGCATCTTTAGAGAACACATAAGATAACCCACTTAAAACAGTAGTTGTACCAACAAAATACCCGAATCCATCAAAACAAGACTCTAATAATCCGATATATGATGGATCTAAAACCGACAAAAGCACAGGTTTTGCCACGGCAGTACCGATATAAACCATTTGGAATCCTGTATTATATTTGGAAATTGTAGTTGGGTGAACTTCAGCTGATGGGATGCTAAAATCCCAATATCTCATAAAAGTCTTCGGAGGAGGCAAAGAAATATATCTATAATAAATTGCAGAAATTCCTAATAAAACATCTCTCCCTAAGATCACTACTGCAAGATACAATGGAATTTGAGAAGCATGAGCTAAACAGGCCGTACATGTAACCATCAAAAACTTATCAGCCATTGGATCTATGATTGATCCAACAACTGAATGCATTTTATACTTTCTTGCAATGTATCCATCAATGAAATCCGTGACACATGAATATGTAAAAAGCGCTAACGCATATACAACCTGTTGTTTGATGATCAAGTATCCAATTATAGGAGCAGTTAATAATCTTGTGAATGTTAAAATGTTGGGTATTGTATAGATATTTTCATGCTCTGGGATCAAATTTTTAATTGGTTTTGTAATCTGATCCTTGATTTGCTTTGACTTATTGACATTGCTTTTGATTTTATCACTTATTTGTGAGCTCAATTTTTGCTTATGAGGAGTTTTATTGTCTTGGAACGCTGGTTTATAGCTCACGAAGGACCTTATTGCCTGTTGATATGAATTTTTCACTATTGATGTTCCGACGGGAGAAATAGGTCCAAGCTGCTTTGTACTAAGTTTGACCTTGGGAAAGCATGTTAAGCTCCTGAATACCATTGGACGATATAACATCATATTCCCTTTTCCATTCCTTTGCCTCAATCTCCTAAAATTTGATCAAGTCTGATGCCTTTTGCTAGGGTCTCCAGTTTATTGTTTAAGGTCCGCTTTGAACAATTTCCAACATTTTTTCAACTCTGTCAATTTCGCGACGGTTCACTAATCCCAAAGATTAAACATGACTACTATTAACGAGCCATCTTAAACATTCACCGAGACAAAATTGGGATAGAGAGGACACCAACTAGGTGTGAAACTTGTATGAAAACCTTTTGGAAACCAAAATCTCCCTCTTTAACATTCATAAGACCGCCAATCTATCAAACCTTCTCAAGTAATTCAAGAAATATGAACGTTTTGGTCTATTCTGGTAAGTCGAGCTCAACAAGAAACATCATCACTTATGGACAAAATGTAAAACTAACCTCATTTTGGTAGGTCCTGGAACTACCCCAGATTCTGTTAAACACTGTCTTGAGTCTCTAAGAAGATTTCTATCTCCATATTACGCTGTTATCGGTGTGGATTCGAGTATATTACGCAAAGAACCGTGGGCCACAAAAACTTCATTATTAGTGTTCCCTGGTGGTGCTGATATTCCAACTTGCAGGGAGCTGAATGGTGAAACCAATTTAGTCATCAAAGATTTCGTTCGTAAAGGTGGTAATTATTTAGGATTTTGCGCTGGTGGGTATTATGGTTCAGGCCGTTGTGAATTTGCAGTCGGTAATCCATGTCTTGAAGTTAGTGGATCAAGAGAATTACGTCTATTTCCTGGCACCTGCAGAGGTCCAGCTTTTCCAGGCTTCACGTATGGTGATGAATCAGGCGCTAGAGTTGCTGAACTTGAATTGAACAAGGAATCTTTAAATATTGATATTGGTACATGTCATAACTATTATAATGGTGGTGGTGTTTTCGTGGATGCTGATAAATACGACAATGTTGAAATTTTAGCTTCTTATAAGCAACAACTCTCAGTGGAATCGGGCTCTACATCAGCTGCCGCAATCCACATCAAGGTTGGTAAAGGTGCAGCTATATTGACTGGTACTCATCCTGAATGGGTTCCAGAAATTTTGAAACAAGACCATAGTGATGAACATTACACAAATATTATCAACAAACTAGTGGACACCAATGAATCCCGTCTAATATTTTTGAGGTCATGTTTACAAAAGCTTGGATTGAGTGTCAATGATAACGAAGTTGTTAGACCAAGACTTACGCCAATAATTTTATCCTCTCCAATTCCAGGTCAAACTCAAAAAATCATCAGCGATATCATTATTAATGTGGGACTACAAGGTGATTCAAATGATTTGATAAAAGGTAATAGTGACATTATTAGATTACATCAAGGGGAAGAACCTAATTCTTCTCATCAGCTGAATAAACAAGAAGAATTTGAGGACCCAGATACAGCTGTGAAGGAGTTATATGTGTTCACTGATAGTTTACCAGACCGCAGAATTACTCCTTATTTTGATATCAGACAGTATTTTAGACATTTACAAGAACGTTGTGGCTCTTTATCACCCGGTACTGCTGGGTCAACTTTATTGTATGGTGAGGTTGTTACGTCAACCTCATCAATGCTGGATAAAAACTTTAACATCTTGAAAAACATTCCATCTGGTTTAGTTTTTGCGGCTACGGTACAGGTTTCCGGTCGTGGTAGAGGTGGGAACTTGTGGATAAATCCTCCTGGTGTTGTTGCGAGCTCGCTTGTATTGGATCTTCCAGTTAATTATAAGCATGCCCCAGTCGTGTTTGTTCAATATTTGACAAGTTTAGCTGTTATAGAAGCTATAAAAACTATAGGTGAAGGTTATGATGAACTACCCCTTAGAATAAAATGGCCCAATGATATTTATGCTGTTAAGCCTGAATATTTTGGCAAGAAGCTTGAAGTCAATGATGTTGAACCTTCATTTGTTAAAGTTTCTGGAATTCTTGTGAATACAAATGTTTTGGATGGTAACTACAGAGTTGTGGTTGGGACTGGTATTAACCTTTTCAACGCAGCACCTACAACCTCTATCAACTCAACGATTGCTTTGCTGAATGAACTCAGAGTAAAACGGGGTCAATCCCGTCTTGAACCTATAACACCAGAACAGTTTATGGCTTCGTATATGTATCATATAGGTACTCTGTTCAATAAATTTAAAAATGAAGGGTTCAGACCACTTTTACCGTTATATTATAAACATTGGTTACATACAAATCAAATTGTTCATTTACAAGATCATGGGAATGCTAGAACTAAAATCAGTGGTATCACTGATGATTGGGGTATGCTAATTGCAGAAGAGGTTGATCGTAGTGATAGACCAATTGGTAACAAGTTTCATTTACAACCGGATGGAAATTCATTTGACATGTTTAAAGGTTTAATTTCCAGGAAAAGTAATACATAGTTTTAAAGTGAATAATAGGTGATAATGAACATGAAGCTACAAATTTGTATTTTCGCTAAACCCTTTTTATTTTATTTTTTATACATAATTTTACACTATTAACCGACACAAACTTCACTTATACCAACAGTTAATGAAAACATTATTTCCAATAAGTTCAAACAGCTTGATCAGATCATTTCTTCTCCTCAGACTCCTTTGGTGAATACTCTGGAGAACCAGGAGAGTATTGTGGAGAAGTAGGTGAATATTGAGGAGATGTTGGACTGTATGATGGAGATGTTGGACTATATGAAGGAGATGTTGGGCTATATGAAGGAGATGTTGGTGAATAAGATGGTGAGGTTGGTGAGTATGATGGTGAGGTTGGACTGTATGATGGTGAGGTAGGAGAGTATGAAGGTGATGTTGGTGAATAAGATGGTGATGTTGGTGAGTATGAAGGCGATGTTGGACTGTATGATGGTGAGGTAGGAGAGTATGAAGGTGATGTTGGTGAATAAGATGGTGATGTTGGTGAGTATGAAGGCGATGTTGGACTGTATGATGGTGAGGTAGGAGAGTATGAAGGTGATGTTGGTGAATAAGATGGTGATGTTGGTGAGTATGAAGGCGATGTTGGACTGTATGATGGTGAGGTAGGAGAGTATGAAGGTGATGTTGGTGAATAAGATGGTGATGTTGGTGAGTATGAAGGCGATGTTGGACTGTATGATGGTGAGGTAGGAGAGTATGAAGGTGATGTTGGTGAATAAGATGGTGATGTTGGTGAGTATGAAGGCGATGTTGGTGAGTATGATGGTGATGTAGGACTGTATGATGGTGATGTTGGTGAGTATGATGGCGATGTTGGTGAATAGGCTGGTGAAGTCGGAGCATAAGCTGGTGAAGCAGCGAACCCAGCAGGTGATGTAGGAGCATAACCATAACCGGCACCACCAAATGGTGAAGTTGGATTTAATGCAGCACCTGGTGAAGCAGCAGCACCATATCCACCGTAATCTGTTAAACCACCACCATATTCGGTGAAACCACCATTAGCGTTCGCAGCACCAGAGTCTGCAATTGGAGAGAACATAATTTCATCAGAAGTATCAATATCAACACTATGAATTGGAGATTGTGAATCATACTCTGTCTTACCACCATCATTGTAGTCATCAGAGGTCTCAAAAGCTGGAACAGCATTACTGACTGGGATGTCTTTCAATGCAGAGTCATCAACCATAACATCAAATGCACCAGTACCAATTGGAGCCAATTGACCAAGGATAACATTTTCAGAAACGCCACGACAATCATCTAATTCAGCTGCAGCACCGGCCTCAAATAAGATTTCGACAGTTTCTTCGAAAGAACAACGCATCAAGGCACCGGTATCATTTCTGTTGATACCATGACGAGTAACAGCCATTAAATGACCACGAGATGTCATAACGTCAACTAATAATGCCATATGACGGTAGTTAACATAAGAACCATCAGAAGCAATAACGTTGTAAACTTCCTTGTAAAGAGCAGCACGACCAGCTTCAATACCCAAGACACTAAGAATATCAATGAAAGAATTGGTGTAAATACGTGTAGGATCAACACCTTGAACACACATGACTTCAGCTAGGTTAACACCATCAGTTTCAAGGACCCACTCAGGAACTTTGGTATATTTACCAGTTTCATCTGGTACTTTACGATCATATTTCATCATAACGACACGAGTAATATCTGGAACACCACGTAACGTGATCGCTTCCAACATATTGGATTCAATACGTTTCAACATTTGATCTTCCTCTGCTTCAGAATCCTCTTCTAACGATTTAGGGTCACGAACAACACGACAACGGATGATAAGCTTTTCAGCGTTATCTTCTGACCAAATGACGAATAAGTCGTCACCGAAAGTTTCTTTGATCTTTTCACCAACTTCAGCCATAGTCAAGTCTTTATCGTTCATTTGTGTACGATCAAGTTCGATACGTAACAACCATGGTGATTGTTTATCAATAGAAGCTTCAATTTCTTCATCAGGAATTTCAAAATGTAAGTTGACCATTTCCTCATCTTCCGGAATAACAGTTGAACGAGGTTCTGGATCATAGTAAATTTCAGTGGCAACTGTGACACTCTTCAAGGTAGTATGCTCAATAGCAGATCTGATTTCTTTGGCTTTTTCTTGATCAGCAGCATAATCTGGATTCAAGTAAACAGTTAAGGAAGGTGTCTTCATTGTCTTCGCAACATTCAAGATTTCTTTCAAACGAGGAACACCTGATGTAACTTTCTTTGAGGCAACACCGGCAAAATGGAAAGTATTCAAAGTCATTTGAGTAGCTGGTTCACCAATAGACTGAGCAGCGACAACACCAACCATTTCACCTGGATGAACAACAGATTTTTGAAATTGGGCTTCAATTTCACCAAGAACCCAGTTGAATGAAATCTTGTTAAGGCGGTATTCCTCAATGACACGACGAGCAGATAGACGAGAACGAAGTAAACATTGGAAAAGAGCAGTAGCATTCGTTTGTGCTTCTTCAATAAGTTTGGAATCACCACGTAGAACCAACAATTTGGTACATAAATCTTTAACACCATTGACAATTTCATCCAAAGACAAATCACTAGCTTTTGAACGATCAATGTGGAAAATTTGTTGGGAGTTTTGAATAATACGACGAATATTTACTGGAAGTGGCCAGTTATGTTCACCATCAACAAATACCTTTCTCAAGAACTTACGATCTTCAACAAGTTGTTTGTATTCACTATCAAGCACAGCTTGTAGTTCTGTGTTACCAATGATTTCAAGACCTGATTCAATCAAGGAAGGTTTAATTGAAGTCTTTGGACTCATTAAATCAATACGGTAACGTTTTTCAAATGCAACATCTTCACCAGGAATAGTATCTATGGTTTGTTTTTCAACATGACATGCATCAAGACCATCTTCACCATAAATAAATTGAATAATATTACCAAGTGAGTTTCTTGTGGTACCATCATAATGGACCATAATATCTTCCAATGCTTTAACAAGACGACGTTGAATATAACCGGTTTCAGCAGTCTTAACGGCAGTATCAATTAAACCTTCACGACCACCCATGGCGTGGAAATAAAATTCTTGTGGAGTTAAACCTCTTAAATATGAATTTTCAACGAAACCTTTGGATTCAGGTGAATAATCGTCTTTAGCAAAATGAGGTAAGGTTCTATCAGCAAACCCGAAAGCAATACGTTTACCTTCAACAGATTGTTGACCAACACATGCAGACATTTGAGCAATATTAATGAAAGAACCTTTTGAACCAGCACTAACCATCTGTTTAACATTATTCAAAGCTTTCAAATTCACTTCAGCTGAACGACCAGCTTTATCACGCGCTTCGTTCAGATAACGGATAACGTTATCTTCAAAAGATTCTCTTAACGTCATACCATGTTTGGCTGTTAATTTATTTTGTTCTGCTTCTAGAGTAACTTCATCAACTTTTTCCTTAGCCATAGCAATAGCATCAGTAATTTCCTTCATGGTAGAAGCATCCGCAATAGTATCACCAATACCAATAGAGAAACCATTATGCAGTAACCAGAAATTCACCACTTTCTGTAGATTACCAAATAATGCAGCACAAGCTTTTGGACCTTTCTCTCTCATGACAAGATGGATTAGACCACCATTAGTGGAACCAACAGTCTTTTTATCAACAACACCGAAGATGATTTGACCATCAACTATTAGCATACCATTATCTTTAGGACTTAGTAATGTGGTACCTTCATCAAATCTCTGTAAATGAATACCTTTTGGAATAGCAACCGATAAAACTTGTTTACCAGTCCATAAAGGCTTTGGTTTCAAAATAGTTGGTGGTGGAATGATACCATCCCATCCAGGAATCCAGTATAAAATGTTCATCATTTGGTCATATTCAATAAATATATCACGTAAAGTCATTTTTCTAACACCAAATAATGTATCTTGCACAATACCCATACAAGGTTTATTTGATTGTGGAGAAACAATCTGTAGAGGAACAGCACAGATATTCATTAATTCAGCTCTAGTTTCTTCAGATTGTGGAACATGTAAATTCATTTCATCACCATCGAAATCCGCGTTATATGGAGAAGTGACCGACAAATTCAATCTGAATGTGGAGTAAGGCATAACTTTGACACGATGCGCCATCATAGACATTTTATGCAAAGATGGTTGACGATTGAAAAGAACAGGATCATTATCCATTAAATGACGTTCAACTTTCCAGCCATACTGTAGAACAATATCACCAGCACGCTTATTATATCTTAAATCAATACGATCACCCGTATCACGAATAACATATTTAGCACCTGGATGTTCATTTGGACCATTACGAACAAGTTCTGTCAATCTATGAATATTGTAAGGAGTAACAGTTTCTGGATATGTTAATGTACGAGCAATACTCTTTGGAACCCCAACTTGATCTAATTCCAAGTTAGGATCACCAGAGATAACGGTACGGGCTGAGAAATCAACACGTTTACCCATTAAATTACCTCTGATACGGCCTTCTTTACCTTTAAGACGGGCACGGATAGATTTAATAGGACGACCGGATTTTTGTAACGCTTGAGGTTGACCAGCAATATCATTATCCATATATGTAGCAACATGAAATTGTAACAAAGATTCAAATTCATTGATAACATGTTGAGGAGAACCATCCATTTCCAATTTCTGAACATTGATATTTGCCTTCATGATATCTGAAAGTTTATATGTTAAATCATCTTCACCTCTTTGTGTATCGTTAAAAGAAATTGAAGGTCTGACTGGTGGTGGTGGGACAGGTAGAACAGATAATATTAACCATTCTGGACGAGCAAAATCTTCATGGAAACCCAAGGAACGACAATCTTCAGGTGAAATATGCTTGAAAACATTTAAAATTTCACTTGGTGTCAATAAACGTCTTTCAGGTTGTTCATTTTCTTCTAAATCTTTACCTTTTCTCCAAGTACCCCATAACTTTAACCCATCACGACGAACAGTAGGCTGAGCATTACCACAACCACCTCTGGAAATAACTTGACCAGATTCATCTTCTGCAGGGAAGTTAGGTTCACAGACCATTTTAGTCTTTGACAGATTCCAAACAGCGTTAAATCTCTTCTTTGGATCTTTAATCCTCACGGCTTGTTTGAACATATCATTTGATTCATCCAATAAAAGTTTACCACAGTGCATACAAACACACTCACACACTTTTTTGATTTTACTAATAAACCCAATATGGAACACTGGTTTGGCTAATTCAATATGTCCAAAATGACCTGGACATTCGTTCATACCCTCACCACAGGTTTGACATTTGAAATTTCTATCAATGGAACCTAATCTTGGATCATTAAGACCACCAACTCTTGGTTTTTGTTGTTCATCCATGGTTTCGGGAAATTCAATTTTTGCAACTGAAATCGCACGCTAAAGAATTAATAGTTAGTAAATTTTCAAATTCAAAGAAGACTTTTTTGAGCAGTCTAAAGAACTTACAATTTCATCCGGTGATAAGATACCAAATTGGACTTCTTTCACTGTACGCAATGGCGCACTGGAATAAGGAAATTGAACCATAGTTTAGTATAAATGTGTGATTAAAACTCTATTCTCTTTTTTTTTGTTATTTTTTGTATTTTTTATTAAATGAAGGCTTTCTATAACTTTTTTTTATTAATGTGTGTTGAATGAGTACCAGCACTCAATAATTATAATAAATTGAAAATGAAAATTAAAATGCAAAACAGACTGGAAATTTCTCGATGTTTGATAAATAAGCTCAATAATATATGGAACTAAAAAAACGTCTTAAAACCCCCCGTTATAACCCCTATAATTCTACCAGATAAAAGCTATTGAACACAAGATCCTTAGCCTATATATCCTTATTGAAAGTAGAATAAATAATCAGCAACAGCAATTGAATGAGTGCAGATAATTTGATTGTTGGGAAATAGTAACTCAAATTTGAACTAATAATTTCTACCCAAATAAAGCAAAAGTCAACCTAATAAATATATCAATATATTCCTCTCGAGTGACTCTATGTTTGGTGCAAAAATTATAACAGTTTCTGATGAATTTGATGTACTTGTTATTAGTGTTGTTTTGATTTCTGATTGTTTATTTTGCCCCCGTTGATTTGATTTTTCAGTGAATTTTTAATTTTCATATCAACGAACATTGGGGTCTGAGTTTTACTCGCGGTCTGGAGTTTACGCCGGAGATTAAACTTCATCGTTTAAACTTGAAACAAGATCACACTAACAAAACATCTATAATCTACAAGAACGAGTTCCTCTCTATCTAACTTGCATCAATAATTGAAGGATCTATATATTTAACCAAACATTTTGCTGAAGGCTTTCTTTTCTTTAGCGATACGTTCTTTTTCAATTCTCTTTACATCTGCGATAGCTTTTGTAATTGCACCATCTGATGGTGATAATGCTAAAGCTTCATTCAAATCTTTTAATGATTCATCTTCATTCTTCAAACTCAAGTAAGCGCATCCACGGCGGTATAAAGCTTTAGCTTTTGATTTATCATCAACTTTTTCCGTTTCCAAGACAGCTGTGGTTGCTCTGATTGTTTCATCAAATTTTTTAACCTTCAAACCAACTAATGCAACATTCAAATTAACAGAAACTTTCAATTTATATAGTTCATCAAGATGTTCACCACTCAAATCATCTGGGAAATAATCAGCTAAATAGCTAGAGGCTTTGGAATATTTTTGATAAGCTCTTTCCAAATCTTTTTCTTTGAACAATTTAGTACCAATATCCTTTAGGGCATTTATAGCTTTGAAGACACTTTCCGGATTTTCCACGTCAACATTATCATTGTCAGCTAAGACGTCCTCATAAATATCACCAGTTCCATCGTCCTTTGGAACACTTGGTTCAATGACATAGTCTTTTGGTAATTCACCACAATCTTTAATTTCAACATCATTAACTGGTTTATCTCCTGAATCTGTCTTTGTTCTTTCAATGGCCCTAATAACTGACTTACCACTCAATAATCTACCAAATACAACGTGTTTACCGTTTAAATGCGGCGTTGGAACAGTGGTGACAAAAAATTGAGAACCATTTGTATTTGGACCCGCATTAGCCATAGATAATAAAAATGGTTTATCATGTAACACTTCAAAGTTTTCATCTTCGAACTTGTCAGTTGAATAGATGGATTCACCTCCTCTTCCATCGCCGCTGGTGAAATCACCTGCTTGACACATGAAATCTTTAATAACACGATGGAATTTTGAGCCTTTATAAGTTAATGGAACACCAGATTTACCAACTCCTTTTTCACCTGTGCATAAAGCTCTGAAATTTTCAGCAGTTTTGGGAACAAGCTCATTGAACTTTGGGAAGAAGGTTAGTATACAGATCTCTGTCCTGGTGTTGATAGATTTCATTCTAGATCACTTACTAGTTCGAAGATAACTCTTCCTTTTGGTTCATCACCGATGGAGATATCGAAAAAGACTTTTGGGCGTTGTTCAGTTGACATTTTTATAATTTACCTGTTAACTTATAATGACAATAGAGTATAACGATTTTGCTTAAACTTGACCTGATCAATGGGGTTTGTGATGAGGAATTGTGTGGCTAATATATCAATGATCGGAGAAAAAATCAAGTTTTTGATTTTCTTCGATGAGTTTCTAGATTTTATAGATTTTGTACTGAGAGCCTTGAGCTCTACGGGAAGCTTAAGGGGAAAAGTGGCACAATTGGCTAGGAAAATGATTCATTATAGTCTCTATTTACGGACTCTATGTACAGTGGTGGTATGTATGCTTCGTCTTTTCCTTAGGTCAAATTTAGTCCATGGCGGATTGTCCTTTCTTGATAGTGCTTCTTTTTTCATAGCCTTAAATCTCTTCATGATCATTATCAACCGTATAAACCCTTTGATTATTTTGATTACTAGCCCAGCAATTCTTGAAAGCTTCCATCTGATATGACTTGTTAATATCTAGCAGCTACTTTGACACATGAAAGTTCCTTTACTCACTTCTTTAATACATTGTCTCCAATCCCCGGTATCAGCATGACACAATTGTAGTTTCAGATTCTCATCTTCATGATAGGGTTAGTATTTATCCTCCTAACAACAAATGTAAACAATCCATTGGCAATTACCCACCAGCGCAGCCAGTCTTATTGATTCTTTTATCCCTATTAGCCCGTTAGTTTCAGTATTCTTCACAGGCTTTTTAAATGAATATACTCACCACTCATCTGGTTCGTCGTCTTCTTCTTCAACATTAGGTCTTTTCTCTTGTGTGTCTTCGATTGCCATCTTAAAGTTAACAATAGATGTTCTACCTTAGACAGCTCTTATAGTTACTTTTCCAATTGTAAACTGTTCAACACCACGTACCTTCGTTCAATATTCCAATCCCATTTTGAACCTCTTCTTTATACAATTGTGCCGTCCACGACTTTTTCGTGAATTTTGTCGAGTTTGCCCATTTTGAAATTGTTGTTGATCTGGCATTCGTTCAGCTCCCTTCACACTAGACCTATAACGTGGATTCACAACTTCGAAACCATTCAATTGTGCTTCATTTGTTAAGATCTAGAAATCCTCAGGAACAATTGTTACTGAAATTTGTCTCTCAACTGCAAAATATTATAAAATCTTTGAAGATTTCAAATCGTTAGTTTGTTGATTTTAATAAACTGTCAATAAGTAAACAACACGTATTTCAACAAAATTGGTGAAAGTTTCAAATTGATCTCAAAAAAAACGTTTCTTCACAGGTGGTATACTCGAAGGATAAATTGACCTTTTTTTTTGAAATAAAAGAGAAGCAATATCATGGTTAAGATCAAAGATATAAATAGTACGGCTACATTTGCTTGGTCAAATGATACATTACCAGTGTTAGCAACAGGTACTGCCGCTGGTGTTATTGACGACGACTTTTCATCAAACTCAGTTTTATCATTTCATAACTTAGAAGATAAGGATGCTAAAGTTACAGTGAATGCTGATGCCAAATTCCATGATTTAGATTGGTCCAAAAACAATACATTATTAGCTGGTGCTTTAGAAAATGGTTCAATTCAATTCTGGAATACCGAAAACTTGAAAAGCAAACAATCAGTTACATCTGCTGCTACTGGTACTAAGCATACTGGTGCTATCAAATCATTACAGTTTAATCCAATTCAACATAATATATTGGCTTCTGGTGGTGCCAACAGTGAAATTTATATTTGGGATACAGGAAAATTATCAAACTTGGCTCCATTTGTCCCAGGTACTGCTATGACTCCAATGGATACTGTCCAATCTGTCGCATGGAATAATAGTGTTAGCCACATTTTTGCATCTGCAGGAAGTGCTGGTTATACTTCAATTTGGGATTTAAAGGCTAAGAAGGAAGTTTTGCATTTAACCTATACCAACTCTTCAGGTTCAAGAGCTAACCTTTCAACTGTTGCATGGCATCCAACCCAAAGTACCAAATTAATCACTGCATCAGAATCAGATGGTGTTCCGGTTCTTTTAACCTGGGATTTAAGAAATTCAAATGCTCCAGAAGTTGTTATGTCTGGTCATAAAAAAGGTATTTTATCTATGGATTGGAATACTTCTGATCCAAACTTTCTGTTATCAAGTGGTAAAGATAACACAACTTTCTTGTGGAATCCAATCAGTGGTCAAAAATTAGCTCAATATCCAACTACTGCTAATTGGGTATTCAAAACAAGATTTGCTCCTTCTTCTCCGGATGTTTTCGCAAGTGCAAGCTTTGACAAAAAAGTTGTTGTTCAAAGTCTACAAGATACTTCACCACCAGCTACAAATAAGATCAGCTCTACAACGGAAAATGATTTTTGGAATCAAATATCTGATACAGATACTCAACAACCTGAATATTTCATTAAACAAGCACCAGCTTGGTATGGTAGACGCAGTTCCGTTGCTTTTGGTTTCGGTGGTAAAGCTGTCACCATTTCTAAAACTGGCGATAAACAATCACAAGTTAAAGTTTCTAAATTTCAAGTTCCAGGTTCAAAAGACAATAATGAACTCAAATCAGCTCTTGATACAGGTGATTTTAAATCTTTAATAGAGTCACATTTGAAAGAATCTCATGCTGAATCAAGTAAATCAGATTGGGAATTATTGAATGAATTACATGATAAATCTGATGTTTTTGATAAGTTTATTTCATTGAAAATTTCAGATGATAAAGATCAAACTTCGTTTGAAGAAACTAAGAACGTTAATGGTGAAGATTTCTTTAGCAATTTAGGTGATTCAAAACAAGTTGAAGAATATTTACCATCAGGTCCATTCAAATTATTAAAATCAGACGATCTATCTAATGCTTTATTAGCTAAAGATTTATCAAAAGCTGTTGATATCTCATTAACAAATGATAAACTAGTTGAAGCTCTAATTATTGCATTAAATGGTCCAGAAGAATTGAAACAAAAAGTTAAGAATGCTTATTTTTCAAAACATGCTGCTGCAGATCCGTTGGCTCGTTTATTACACAGTGTTTCATCAGGAAATATCAATGATCTCGTTGAAAATGGTGATGTTTCGGATTGGAAAGAAATTGGTACTGCAATCAAAACATATTCTTCAAATGATGAGTTGTCAAAAACACAATTTTCTAAATTGGGTGATAGATTATTAGCTGAAGATCCAAACAAGAATCGTAATGACGCTATCAAAACATACATTACTGCATCTGCATTAGATAAAGTCGCTGCTATTTGGGTTGGCGAATTGAAATCATTAGAATCTAAAATTTTGGAAATTTCCAAGAAATCAGCTTATGATGCTCATTTTGAATCATTAACGGAATTTGTTGAAAAATTCAGCGCTTATAGATCAATTTTGAAATTAGATGCGCCAGTTACTGATAATGAATCATTATTATCTACAATTTTGGAATATACCAGTATTATTTCAGCTTCAGGTCAATTTGAGTTGGCAAACAAATTCTTAAATTTATTATCAGATAAAATCCCAGCTGTTAAACTTGAAAAAGAACGCATTGCTAAAGCTTCAGGTATCGGTGCGGCTAACAAGGCTACTGTTAATGCAACTGGTGTTAAATCAGGTGCTACTCGTTATGGTAATGTTGCTGCTGCTTCAGCTGCTACTAGATCACGTATGCCATCAACTAATCCATACGTTGCACAAGCCCCAACTTCTTCATTACCATCCGGCTCAGCTGTACCACCTGCACAATCACCATATGGTTCATTTGCTCAACCATCCGCCATTCCTTGTCCACCTGCTGCTTCAAATCCATATAGACCTGTCAATGCATCACCTTCAGTTCCAACTGCTTCATTGGCATCATCAAATCCATATAAACCTGCTACTTCTGCTACTATAAATCCATATAAACCAACTGCTGCTCCAGCTAATCCATATGGTACACCAGCTGCTTCACAAACTCCTCCTACTGCTGCTTCAATTCCTCCTCCACCAAAAATCCCATCAAAGAAAAATGAAACTGAAGGTTGGAATGATCTGCCATCAACTTTCCATCGTCAACCACGTCGTTCAACTCCAGCTGCTGCTGTTAATGTTGCAAGCCCATATGGTGCACCATCTCCAGCATTACCTGGTAATAATATTACATCACCACCAATTAGTCGTTCATCATCATTTGTTAATCCGCCAACAATTCCACCACCTCCGAGATCAATTTCAAAATCAAGAGTTTCAAGTGCTCAAAATGCATCTACCCCTGCACCACCACCACCAGTTACAAATAATCGTTATGCACCAACACAACCATCACCACAACCTATTAATGCTGGATTAAATGGTTCTTTCCCTCCACCACCAGCGTCCACTACAGGTTCACCATTTGCAGCACCAGCAACTATTCAACCACCAAAGAATCCATATGCACCAAGTGTATCAGGTACATCAACACCAACAGTGACAAATCCATATGCTCCACCAACTCCTGCTGCAAATCCATATGCTCCATCAACACCTGCTACAAACCCATATGCTCCACCAGCTCCTGTTTCTAATCCATACGCTCCTCCTCATCCAGCTGCTTCAAGTTATCAAGCTCCTCCTCCAACAAACTCTACCTTACCTCCTCCTCCAACTGCTGCTTCTTCATTACAACAGCAGCAACAACAACAACAACAACCTCCAATTCAACCACCAACACCAAGTGCCCCACCAAAAGCTAAATATCCATCAGGAGATCGTTCACATATTCCAGAAGAGACTCAAAATATTTATCAAACATTAAGTAAAGAATTTGAAACAGTTAAACCAGGTATTCCAGAAAAATTTAATAAACAAGTTATTGATACAGAAAAAAGATTAAATATTTTATTTGATCATTTAAATAATGAAGATTTATTAACTGAACCAACTATTGAATTATTAAATAAATTAGTTGATTCATTAAGTTCAAAAGATTTTACAACTGCATTAAATATTCATCTTGATTTGTTAACAAATCATAGTCATGAAGGTGGTAATTGGTTGGTAGGTATTAAACGTTTAATCCAATTCTCTGAAGCTGTTAATTGAATACCTGGGGTAAGGATGTTATTAAAATGGGACATTATTATTCATCTAGGTTTGAACTCCTATATGAATATTATATTACAAATCATTATTACCATAAAGTGTTTTTTCTTGTTTTATTGATTTGTTTGAAAAATTTTAACTAAAAAATGGAAAAAAAGAAGTGTTGAAGAAAAAAGTCAGTTTTTTTTTTTGTTTATTTAACTATAATATAATGTTTTTATAAAAAATTTTAATTTTCATTTGTAAATCTAGTTATCTTTATTCGATCTAAAGCACCTTTCCCCTGTTTCTTTCTTAAAATTGGGTTGACAATTCTTGTAAGCTTTATTTTTCCATCTCCGGTGTTAATTGAACGGAAATATGAGAAATGCTCGGTTTGGACACTTATATATTGGATATAATATAAATAAAAGAAAAAAAGTAAATTTCTTAATAACATAGTTTAAAATTTTAGGCATTGGAAAGTCTTAGTTTTGTTTATATTATAGTATATTATACAATGATATATATAGATATTTTCAAGAACCAATATTGGAAAAAAAAAATTAGTCTTGCAAAATATATAAACTTTTAGATTTTAATTTCATTTTAAGAGATGAATAAAATTTTATGAAATTATTTTTAAAAATTTCAAAAAGTCTCAAAGTAACATGGCCCAAAAGATCTCAGCACTAAGTAATATTTTACTTCTTGAAACATACTCATATCTATTCTCATTGATAAATTATTAGATATTTTACTCTATTTGTTGAAATCTAAATTATATTTATTCGCGAAAAGTATCTAATATAGTAATATAGTAGGCGCTTAAACCCGAGATCATGTGAAGCTATAATATATATATATATATTATTACTAATTGCAGATTAACATCTTTGCGTAAATAAATTATCCATACGATAGTTTTACGATTGTAGTATATGTTGTCAGATTTTTATGAGCTTCGTAATATTATTTATAGTTTATACATCTCAAGCTATGCAATATTTATCATTATCTTCATTAAATAAACTGTGGTATTTATATAACCAATTACCAATAAAGTGATATATAATTATATTTAATAAACCTTTTTAGCTTTTGCTTCAGCTTTTAATTTCATTCTTTCTTCTCTTTCAGCTTTTGCTTCAGGACCTGCTTCAGTATCAAGAGTAAAATCCCACCATCTAAAAGAACTAGCATAATTACCAATAAAATAATGATGATGTAAATCATGATGTTCAGCACCAGCCCAAAAAGGTATAAAATGATGTAATGACCAAGGGAATTCATAACCTGAATGAGAATCAACAGCTTGAAATAATCTTAAAGTGATCCATAAACATAAAGTAAATAAATGTAAATTTTTAGTATAATAAACGTATAAAATTGGCATACAAACAGTACCTGCACCTAAAGACATAATTTCAATTGGATGAGCATATTCTGCAGTTAAACCGAAAGGAGCAGCATAACGATGATGTTGTTTATGAATATATTTATAAAAAGGTCCATAATGAAATAATCTATGAGCCCAATAATGCCACATATCTTCTAAACAAAAAAATAAACAAATTTGCCAAAACATTGTTTTAATTGAAGGAAATGGTACAGAAATTGAAATACCTAATTTTTCACATAATGGATGGAAAGTCCAAATAGGTATAGCTTCCACAAGGAAATGTGATATTAATACAGATTTAAAACATTCCCATTGTTCTTTATTTGAAGGTATTTTAGATGGTTGAATTTTCCATTTATTGAAAAATGGAATTTTATCAATAATAAACCATGGTAAACAACGAGTAAAATACATAAATTCATGTAATGTGAAAAATAATAAACCAGTTGCTAAAATATCATTTTGCATATAATGATACCATGAAGCCCAATAAATTTCAATTGTTGATAATTGTGGATTTGTATTTGAAATTATATTTAATGCATCAAAATATGTTGTTGATAATGGTAATATATTTGTAGCATTTTGAAATACTTGTGACATTTTGTAAAATGTTGATGCAATATTGTTGAAGAAATAATTGTTTTAAAAAATGTGTGTACTGTTTTAATGGGGATCAAGAGTATTTTTATACTTTACACAACCTTTTTTTTTGAAGTCTGGAGATTAAGAATATAAATTCTCAGTCGTATAAGAGTCCTACATAATTCATGCATCAATACAAATTTGTACCCATAAAAGTGGTTTAAATTTACGTTGTTTGTGAACGTTTTGTAACACTCAGTTGAGTTTTTATGTCAAATGGTCTGATTTGAACTATGCAGGACATCACCAAAACCAAAATCACAACCACAAAAGGGCGCGAACACCATTGGCGTAGCAGATGTGCGAGAAACAAGTGTTTGAATGAATGAATGAATCAATGAATATATATGACATTGTGGTGGATGGATTCCATTGGTGTGTCTTACTACCTTTCAACAAAAGACACTCTTCACCACTGTCTGTATTGGATCCGTCGTTGTTCAATGTTCAGTGATTGTATATATTCTCTCACATTCAGTTGTTGAAAATTCAGAGATGAGCTGATTCAAATTCCAAACACAGATTTCGTCGTTTAAAGAAATTTTCGTACAAGACAATTTGGAAATTAAACGATTGTCGTATAGGAAATGTTCTGGATTATTAAAATTACATAATCAGAAGTGCTTTGAAGTCACATGACCAAGGACTTACCGCATTGGGACATGTGATTTTTGTTTGTATGGGGAAAAGGACAGATTATTGTGATAACTGTGGTTGTGGCTCAAGGGTATTTATTATTATATTTAGTTTCATTGAATGGACAATTTTAATTTGGGTTAGTTTATACTTTTAATTTTAATACACTCCATTCCATTAGTTGATTAGTTCAATTATTTTCACAATGTCATATGGGAAACAAGCTCTTTCAAGAATCGCTGGTAAAACAATCTTTATTACAGGTGCATCATCAGGTATTGGTAAGGCAACTGCATTAGAATATGCTGAAGCTGCCAATGGTGATTTAAAATTAATTTTAGTTGCAAGAAGATTAGAAAAATTAGAATCATTAAAGAATGAATTAAATCAACAATATCCTTCATTGAAAACATTTATTGGTAAATTAGATGTTAGTGAAAAAGGTAGTATTGATCCTTTCCTTTCAAAACTTCCAAATGAATTTAAAGATATTGATATATTGATTAATAATGCAGGTAAAGCTTTAGGTAATTCAAAAGTTGGTGATGTTTCAAATGATGATATTTATCAAACTTTTGATACAAATGTTTTCGGATTAATTTCCATTACACAAGCAATTTTACCAATTTTTTTAAAAAAAAATTCAGGTGATATTGTAAATATTGGTTCAATTGCAGGTAAAGATCCATATCCTGGTGGTTCAATTTATTGTGCATCAAAATTTGCAGTAAGAGCATTTACTGAATCATTAAGAAAAGAATTAATTAATACTAAAATTAGAGTAATTGAAATTCAACCAGGTGCAGTAAATACAGAATTTAGTATAGTTAGAAATTATGGAGATTTAAATGCTGCAAAACAAGTTTATAAAGGTCGTGAACCATTATTTGGTGAAGATATTGCTGAATTAATTGTTTTCGCAACTACAAGAAAACAAAATACAGTCATTGCTGAATTATTAGTTTTCCCATCAGATCAAGCAAGTGCTTCTCATGTTTATAAAAAACCTGAATAGAAAAGGGACATACAACTGTATATTCATAAAGTAATTGGAATTTTAGAGTTAAGTTTTAATATTCTTAATCTATTTTAACACTTTGCAATAAACATGAATTGACAATTGAAGACCCTTAAGACCTTAAATGTAGTTGTAGTAATTATAATATAAGTATAAGCAGTATTTAGAATATTCGCAAATGGGACGGACATTATAAAATTGCTATCAGGTGTCAACTTCTCACTTTCAAGTGTAATATCAATAATACCGATCCAATGAGAGGACATAGATGGAATAGATCCGTGACATTTAAACCATTATAGCCATTGTATTGTGTACCTTAACAAAACAAAACATGTACATATGTAGTATCATGTTTCACCCAAGATTATTGTTATATTAACAAGTGTGTTCTTATTTAATTGAAATCTGATATAATTATAATTTAATTGAATTTATTTGTTGATTCGGAACAATTTCAGGGACTTTATAGCTGGTCCCTTTATTAGCGAACGGATACCGCAATCAAGCCATTCAATGGCTGAATTTTTTTGAAAAACAAAAGTCAGATGAAATGATAAACATTACGATTGATTAGAAATAAGTAACATCATGACCTTTGTAACATAAATCTTATCCAATCATATCAATTCCATGGAATTGGATAATAAGGATATGTTTATCCCTATATGTCCACTACAATATTTCCACGGGTATTAAAATCACAGTCATATATTATTTTTATCATTCTGACAAATTTTGCGATTTTCCCCAGTTTCGTGGACCAAAAGATTTAAACTATACAAATGACAAATAACTTTTTGACAAACATGACACAAAAGCAAAAAGGACAAGTTTTAGGGGATGATTTCAAATTTTAGTAATTATGCAACATGGGAAGTATCAGGGAACTAATATTATTGGCTGGTTATTGAACATGGGGATGATTGTGGTTAATTGGCATTGAGTATAAATAATGAAGAAAATTCCCTTATTTTTTATAAACACAACTTTCATTTCTATTAATCAGAAGTGTAATCAATATATATATATATATACATTATGTCAAAAGTCTTAGCTGTTTTATTTAAAGGTGGTGAATTTAATACACCAAAATTATTAGGGTCTGCTGAAAATGCATTAGGTTTAAAAAAATTTATTCAAGATAATGGACGTTCAATTTTTTCAACATATGAAAAAGGTGATACAATTGATGAACATATAAAAGAAGCAGAAATTGTTATTTCAACTCCTTTTAATCCTGTTTATATTACAAAAGAAAGAATTGATGCTGCAAAAAATTTAAAACTTTTAGTTACTGCAGGTGTTGGATCTGATCATATTGATTTAGATTATATTAATAAAAGTGGTAAACCAATTTCAGTTTTAGAAGTTACTGGTTCAAATACAACATCAGTTGCAGAACATGCAGTTTTAACAATGTTGTCATTAATTAAAAATTTTATACCTGCTCATGAATCAATTAAAGATGGTAAATGGGATATTGCAAGAATTGCACGTGAAGCTTATGATATTGAAGGTAAAACTATTGGTACTATTGGTTGTGGTCGTATTGGTTATAAAATTTTAGAAAGATTAAATCCTTTTAAACCAAAAGAATTATTTTATTATGATTATCAAGCTTTATCACCTGCATTAGAACAAAAAGTTGGTGCAAAAAGATTAGATTCAATTGAAGAATTGGTTAGTAAATGTGATATTATTAATATTAGTGCACCATTACATTCAGGTACAAAAGGTTTAATTAATAAAGAATTATTATCAAAATTTAAAGATGGTTCATATTTAATTAATACAGCTCGTGGTGCAATTTGTGTTCCTGAAGATGTTGCAGATGCTTTAAAGAATGGTAAATTAAGAGGTTATGGTGGTGATGTTTGGTATCCACAACCTCCAGAAGCTGATCATCCATGGAGAACAATGGCAAATAAATATGGTAATGGTAATGCAATGACACCACATATTTCAGGATCTAATTTAGATGCTCAAGCACGTTATTCATTAGGTGTTAAAAATATTTTAACTAGTTATTTTACTGGTAAATTTGATTATAGACCACAAGATGTTATCTTGTTGAATGGTGAATATGCAACAAGAGCTTATGGTGCAGATAAAAAAGTTAAAACAACTGTTTAGATGAAGTGGCTTTATTAGAATTTAAGAAATGAATTAATATATTTTGACACATTAAATTGAATTGTTGTAGTATTATATAATTATATACAATAATTTCTTGTATAAATTCCAGCCAGTCACGAGAACGGAGTGGTATAGCGAACTTCGGAGCGGACATTGACATTGGCACTTTCCAGGAAATTCTTTGCGAAGGGCGAGAAATCGGGTTTCAAAATGGCCAATTTAGCCACTTGGAAAATGGGAAATATAACAAAATGTGTGTTTAATCTCACACTTTATAGTTTATTAATTGGTTAATTAGAGATCTTCCCACTATTCACCGATACGGAGAATATCATCACCCTATTTTTTATTCTCTGTTGAGTAATATTCACAAAGTGTCTTCTATTGTGCAAACAAATACTTGTGTCAGATGGAACCAGTGTTTGCTACACACGGTCTATCCCGAGTGCCTGACACTCAAGTGGTGATATGATTGACAAATGGGAAGGAAGTACAAGAGAGTACACAGCAATAAGAACAAGAGAGATAATATCTGTTTCTGTGTATCTGTGTATTAGCGATATCTCGAGTATCATTATTGTATTCTCTTAGTGAAATATTCAATACAATGTGTTTGTCGTTCCGTTTCTTTTACGTTTTGATATCGATCTGGACTCTGAATTTTAAATCTTTAGCATTTCTTTTAAAATGCAATATTGTTCTTGTTCCGGAACGCACCGTAAAGTGTCGAAATAGTGACATAAAGAATAGAGTCAGAATGTCAGAAATATATCTGGATATATAAATCAACAGAATCCACCAGGAGGCAAATATATGGATATATATATATATAATTATATATTATATGTCGGGATCAAATAGCTTTTCATATTCATATTCATTCATTCACTTTACATAAATACATCATGAGTACTTCTTACACTCAACTACCGACAGAAATCAAATTGAATATTCTATCTCAGACAACATCATCAGATTTATATCAGTTGTTCAATACATCAAAAGAATTACAATATTTATCTAATCATATCGTACAATCTAAACTTCATCATTACTTATCATCACAAGAATTACTCATATCATTATATTCTACAAATAATAAAGAATCAAATTATAAAAATTTTTATTCAATAACTGATTTAAAAATTAATAATAATAAAACATGTTTTAAAATTGGTAATTTACATCATAAACAAAATTTATTAATTAATCCTTTTGAAAAATCTCTACCTTCCGTATCTGAACAACAAGAAAATCATTTAGATCTAGTATTGAATGAAGATCAATCCATCATAAAGACTTTTTTCAATTTATCATTAGGACAGGAATCAATATATGAAACTTCAATAAAAATTTCAAAATCATTAAATAATGGAATTGAAATTCAAAATGGATTAAAATTTGAATTTTTCTTAACAAAAGGTGAAATTGAACCTGCAAAAGGTGGTTATGATTTTGATGAATGTTGGAATTATCACTTAAATTTTAAGGAATTTGAAATTGAAAATTTTAAATTGTTAAAAATTTTGGAAAATGATTCTAATAATGGGTTAATTGTTCGTTATTGAAGAGAGAAAGACAAAAAAGAGTTTGGGAAAAAAGAAAAAGCTAATGTTTGCATATTTATTTGGGTTTAAAGGATTTTGGGTGTATTATATTATATAGACAATTATAGATTAATACAATAATCACTTAATATTATTATTAGAAATCGTTTTTATATTGTAGATCGAATATTTATACACTTTTCCTTTTCTTCCTTTGTGGACTGAATAAAAGATGTGTTTTTATTCCAGGATTTGAATCTGCAAGATTAAGATTATATTGATCTTCTGTACCATCCATTATCAAAATGACAGATTTTAGTCTATTTGAGATTTTATGAATATTAGAAAAATCATAAGTCCCAGGTTCTTTAATTTTAATCACTAATGATTCTAATTGTTGAAATTTCAAAGACATCAATATTCCAACTTCTTCATATTCGAATTTTTTACTTATTGACTTATCTCTATCAAATGTTACTTGTTTTAAACTTTGACATAGATTTGAATGATATTTTAATATGTTAAATGTACTTAATTCAATAGTTTCAATTTTTTCCAATCTATTTAATTTCAATTTTAAGCTCTTTTCATCTAATTCTTCATTGATATGATAATTATTGATGTTTAATTTCTTTAAACTTTTAATATTTAACGTTATGGGGAAAATCATTGATGTATGACTTAAATCTAATTCTTCCAATTCAGGTCCAAATTTTGTATCTAATATAATCAACATTTCTTTTAATCTTCGAATATTTAATGTTTTCAATTGTGGAAATTCACAACCAAAGAAACCTAACTCCAAGCTTTCACCACATAGTACCATGGTCTTCAATTTAGGTAACTTTAAAAATCTAAATCCAAATATAACATCATCACTATATATTCTTAACTCTTTTAAATTTTTAAATTTTTTCAAAAATTCTAATGAAACTTTACCATTAAGTAATTTAATATCCAACTTCTCCAAAGAAGGACATTCAAAACTCATCATAGGGAAATCCTTGGAACATATTGCAATCTTCATCTCTTTACATTTTGCAAATCTAATAGTCTTACATGAGAAATATTGATCTCCCAACACTTCATACCAATTATCTCTCCCTATCTTCTCCACTTTGTCAAAATAAATCCCTTCAAGACCTGATTCATTCTCATTGAAAACTTCATTCTCAAATATCCCTATTGGTAGAAAACTTTCCCTTGATACGACTCTATGTCTTAATCCTTTCAACTCCGTAATGACTTCTTTCAACTGATCAAGCGCCTGGTTTTTATATTCGATAATATAATAATCATATTTCCCAGTCCATTGTGTCACTAGTTTCAGGTTATAATCAGTTATGAAACATAATAAATTCCCTAAATATGGTCTTAATTGTGGGATGAATGCTATGGATTGAAGGTCATTAAGTGGATCTAGTTGATGGAATATTTCAAGAAGGATCTCAAAGGGAAGACTTAAGATGGTTGTCATGTTGTTTTCTAATTATAATGAGAAGAAACAAATAAATTGACCAACTGATCGTTAATGGATATTAATAAAAAACTAGTTTTAGTTCATGGTTAAGTTGTTGTTTTGGTTTCAGTTTCAATTCCAGCTTTCTTATCTAAAATCTGGGGTGTGACCGATTCGCGGATGTCTGATCATTGATAAAAAAAGCCACTGGAGTGTTGCAAAATTCAGAATCCGATGGTTGAATAAATTGAAATGTGAAAGAACATCAGGAAGGGTTGGTGCTGAATCGCACAAGTAAACTATTAGACGGTGAAGTGTCTGTAATGGAAATAACGGAATATTATTGGACCCAGTCGCAATAAATCAAGCGATTGAAGTGTATTTCGATCATGATCCAACAATATTCAGATTATTCAAATTGTAGTTTCAAAAGCTTTTACGTCTACTCTAAAAATTATTCAAACAACATCACCAGGCGACTGATCATTTGACTGATTGATGAACAAAAGCTCTTCAAATAGTAAATTATAATGTAAACTGAAGCTTCTCATATTATATTAAATCTTATACATGAAACATTTATCCTTGTTTTCAATGAACAATCTCTCCAACTTGATTAACTAAACCTTGTCCAATTTCTTCAATTCTTTGTAAAACTTTAGAATCTCTAGTCATATCAACATTTTTGTCTGTAAAATTTAATGGACCTTTTTTGACCATATTTGTAATTAATTCATAAACAATTTGAGAACCTGCTAATGCTGTTACTTCGGCATGATCAAAACCTGGACTAACTTCAACCAAATCTGCACCAACAACATTTAAATCTTCTAATTTTCTAATTAAATAGATTAACTCCCTGGTAAGGAAGCCCCCAATTTCAGGTGTACCCGTTCCTGGTGCTAAACCTGGATCAATAACATCAATATCAACACTAATATAAACAGGTCCATTTTTTGGAACTCGTTCAATGATTTGTTGTGCTATTTTGTCTAGTCCTTCAGTCATAATATCATCTGCATGAATTCTATGAAATCCTTGAGCGTCATCATCTTCATAATCTCCATGATTTGTTAATCTTGATCTTAACCGAACATGAACATTACTTTTTTTTTTCAATATACCTTCTTTGTAAGCCATCCAAAGCATTGAACCATGTGTAAATTTACTTTGATCAGAATGCCAAAATGATGGATATTTTGATGGTGACCATGTATCTAAATGTGCATCAAAATGAATAACACTAATTTCACCATATTTCTTATATAAATTTCTTAAACCTGGTAAAATGATAGAATGATCACCACCAAGCATAATTAACCTAGGAAATTTCTCACCTTGTTCACTAACAGTACTATGATTCAATAAGTTTTCATAACCTAAAGTCATTTGTTTCAAAGCAAGATTATTATCCATTGGAGTAATTGGAATATCACCACAATCAATAACTTTTGCCCAATTATCATATGGATTTATATCAGCCCTAAAATTATATCCACGTAGTGACGTTTGTCTTTGTGAAGCTGCTCTCAATGCTCTAGGACCAAATCTTGCACCAGATCTATAAGTAGTTGCAGTATCAAATGGCATACCTACAATTCCAATATCAAATTCAACACCTGGATCGACAAGACATTTAGTATGTGGTAAATGTGCAAATGTATTTATCCCTGAAAAGGGCCAATCTTCTCCCCATAATTGTTCTAATGTTGGTTCCTCTTGAACTCCTTGTAAATATGGCTGTTGGCTTTCTGGGACTTGATCATGATGTTGACCATGTGCTTCAGATTGTGTTAGGATTGATGCTATTGAGAGTAGTATCCAGTTTGAAAGTTTCATTCTTTTATTTCAATTGAGTAGTATAAATGCTGGTATTAATTTATTGAAAGAAAGTACGATCATGAAGTGTATCATGATATTCAATCTTTTAAATACTTTATTGTATCAGTCTCGGAAGCTCTTTTCAAGAGCGGAATTAACACACCGCATTGGGATAAGCTTCTAAATCAAATTCCGCACATGGAATTTAAATGTACGTTGAACATTAAACATTGAACGATGAGCGTTGAGAAATACCAAATATTACAGGTGAAAGACTCAATAAAGGAAATTTTTTATATAGCACCAGTTTAGGTCATCATCTGTACGGAATGTTAGGTAGTGTTCTTCATCTTTTGGCTAAAACTATTATATATTTGTAAAATGGTTGGGCTTATCAGATTAGATGATCAGCATTAAGGAGAACTACATTTGCCGTTATACTAAAATGCGTCATTAATTCATTATGTATCAATTATGTGATAGTCTGAGATACCATGGTACCTATGGATCATGGGAAGTGGTATATGATTGTATTTTGTTGATTGACAATAAAAGAAGGTTCTCTAGCGTTTTCTTGACTCTGAAAATCCTAGACTATAGATATCAAATGATTCTATTGACTGCATAGAGAAACTTTCAGCGTATGTCTTTTCAGCTCATTTTAATCGAATCTATTGATTTGTGAATTTGTGATTTATTTTCTCAGCACTGCACTTAATCATTAACGGCCAAATTTCCAGGTTTGTTTTTGTTATTACCAGAAAGTCAATGAATCAAAACACACCATTTGAATTTCTGAAAACATTCAATAAAAACTTATCAACCTCACTCCATCTTCTTGTAGTTGTTAATACCAAACATAAGAAATAAAAAACAAATGTGAAAATCATATAACTAGATATTAAAACCGAATAACCAACATATGTGAAAATAGTAATCAACTTTACCACTTTTGTTAGCTCATCTTTCCCTAGTTCGTACATTATTATTTGACTAAATTTCAAAATCAAGTTATCTTTTATATAAGGAGTGGAATAATAATATTCAAAAACATCTTGAATGATATCTGTGGAGAATGTAACAGCTGATAATAAATTTTTAATTATACGGGCCAACAATATAGGAAACAATCCAAATCCAATGATATCTATAAAATTCTTGAAGAAACTGAACCTATCATTATTATTAATTTGTTGTAAATTGTTATGATTTTGTAATAATTCTTCACGAGTTATTGGACGTGGTGTATTATGGTTTAGAAAAGCTTCCACAAAAGTTGCAACTTGTTCATCTTCATCTCTTCCTTGTGTTCCTTCTTGTGCGCTCTGGCGTCCAAATCCTAAATAGGGCATGATTACTTAGATCCTGATAGTAAATGATCTCTGGTACGATCTATGTGTTTTGTTAAACAAGGTCTACAATAGAATTCAGATCAGCTTATTTATTACAATCAAAAACAAATTTCGCGAATTTCTCAAAACTGTGAAGAATTACCGTGAAGCATTTTGTTAACATTGGATCCACCTTGACATGAAAAGAATTTCGATCTGATCACGTATAGCCAAATAAATTGAACTTCGAAGATGATTCCATTATTTGCACTAATATTTTTCATGATAGGCCAAGCCCTTGCAAATACAGAAGCGTTTTATTTTAAAATACCTAATGATTCAGATATTGTTACATCAAAAAGTTCATATGAACAAGTTCAAATTGATGGAATCAGCAATATCAAATTCACAGTCCCATCACCGAATTCCAACCAACATTCATACAAATGGTTTGAAATTGTTGGTGGTATACCGGGCTCTTTCTATAATGCTAGGATTTCATGGAGTGCATTGGTGAGTATAACTTCCAAGTTAAAGATAAAACGTTTTGCTAACAAATGTATAGGATCCAATAAAGATTGTCCATTTTGATTTTGAGACAGTTAATGAATATAACGAGACTGGGCTGTTTCTTTACCTCGAGACGAAATATGACTGTTATACTAAAGACCACGAGTTTATGGAAAATGAACATGAAGTTGAGGCAAAGATATGTAAGTGATATACTGGAACATCGATTTTTTCAAAATTACTAACTTTATTAATAATAGTGATTAGCACAACTTATTTGTTCTTTATCCCAGTTGATCTATTACCTACTTCAGGTATCATTATAAGCTTGGTGATTGTTGGATTTAGTATACATGGTTATGTATTTGAATGGTTGAAGAGTCTAAAATAAGTGTTCAAAATAGAGACAATGGGATCATAGAGTTAGAATGGCTTACTATTTAGCTAGCACAAAGCGTATCTAGTAACCGGTCAAAATTTTATTGATTATTCTGACGTTTCAATGGGTTAGATGATGTTTTTATGGACGGTGCGCGGATCTCTTCAGACGACATCCGATCCTTATCATCGATATATCAACTTTCAAATTTTGAAATCAGGATAAAGAAAATAGGACTTACCAATTTGCTGAAGAATGAAGTAATGGGATGATGAGTTCCAATTGTATATGTTTCGTTTCATTCTTTAATTTTTTTTTTTTTTTTTTTTTAATTATTGGTTGACCTTGATTTGTTATTTGTTTTTTGTTTTTTGTGT